>JAUMHQ010000083.1:4316316-4326846 GCA_032361165.1 Enteromius paludinosus
ACGCGCAGAACACAAAACTGACGAGATCTAATAAAACTTTCAGATGACACGCAGCTCATTTCTCCATCACTAGAAGTAACCCAAAACACACATTAAAACACGTAACACCCGCTAGAAGCACGTTTGTGCAGCAGAGCGTGTGTTCCTGTTCCGTTCACACAGCGCATGTGTTCCGCGAGTCCTGAACGTTTCCCGGTGAGTTCCGTTACAGAACGTGGTTGTCACTCCCTGCACTCAACAACTGTGTTCTGCTGCTGTGTGAATGTGGCCAATAAAATGCGATTTTTATATAGGCTATGAGTAGAATAGGTAAAATACTGAAATAAATAAATAAAATGACCTTTTAAAACGTTTAACTGATTGTATTAATCGGTTAAACTTCAAATCGGTTGGTTAATGGTTAAACGGTTAAAATGAGCATCCCTATTTTCATTTTTTATAAGGAGCATTTGGTTTTGTTTATAAAGGAGGTTTTGTTTTATTTGCTGCTAATAAGAAACCCCAGAAGATATGTGAAGTATAGCTCCGTTGTTGTTCAAGTAAAAGACAAGAAAAGAAAAAAAACAAGATCATACTTTTATGTTAGTTTTACAGTAATAAATAAAAATGTGAAAAACAATAAAAGAAATTCTCTTTTTTTTTGCTGTATTAAAAACATACCGAACTGTGACACCACTGTGTCGTATTGAACCGAACCATGATTTTTGTGAACCGTTACACCCCTAATATAAATATATATATACAACTGAAGATATTTGAATACCAAAAATGTATATTATGTGTATTATGGTGTATATAACTTTTTTCTTTCAGATGAACACAGTTGGAGGTTTTTTTTTTATGTATCCAGGTTAAATGTAAATGTATCCTTATAAGCTTGGTAATGCTGGTGGATAGTTGCCATTTTTTTGAGGCTACTTAAATTGCAAATATCCAATATAAAACTAATATATGCCAATACGCCTCCAGGGGGTTACCAAATGTCTTCTGAAGCAGATCGATCGGTTTCTGTAACAAAAATATTTATGTTTTTAAAATTATAACTTAGATCACTGACTTCCAGTGATGGCTGTATGCACGTTCGCAAGAGAGTCAAGTTCAGGCTTCTTAGCTGACCTGTAACTCGACGTATGACATATAACTACATTATAGGGTAATTTTCTTTTTTGGGTGAACTATTCTTTTAAACACCACCTTATTGTATATTTTAATGTTGTGCAGGGATTTTTTTTAATCGATAGTTTGTTAGCAATAGATTTTAAAAATATTAAAAATCAAAGTCAAATTTTTTTCCTCTGCTTGAATAAAATATTTCTTAAGTGCCAGTGTTTTCAACACTAAATTCTCTTTTAAATATTTAAAGCTCCCTCAGATGTGGGTCTGGTCAGACCAGGGGATTCTTGAAGAGTTATCATTAACTAATAGATGTTTCAGCGATGTAACCTCAGTCCCATGAGGGGCCTTGAATCTGCCCCTCCCACACAAGGGCCACAATTGCAGCGAAAGCGTTCGGTGCGTGAGGGTAGAGAGAGAGAAGCCTTGATCAGCGTGTATTATACATGCTGCATGTAAACACCCACAGAGGGAGATCAAGGAACCGCTCTCACTGTGTCTTTTTTTGAACATGGGGATCCTTCCTCTAAGAGCTGTAACTGGTTGCTAAGCAACACACAGGATCTGGTACTGTATGTCAGTGGCATTGTAGCTTTAATTTACAGTAAGACTCCAATAAATATACCAGAGCGTTTCTCATTACAGAACAGAGAGGTGTTGAAATGAGCTAGTAACTTGGGTATTCTCTTATGTTTCTCAATAATCTGAAACAAAATAAGAAATGATGCAATTTTTATACACAGAATAAAAAAAATTCAAAACGGTTGATTGTAAGATGTGAATTTGAAACCATGCACTCCAATGAGTAGCATGCTTAAACCATAGTGAACTGTACCCTAAAATCCAACGAATAGTGTTGGACATAATGTGACATAATAACACATTAGCTAAAGCAACCATGTCATTTTAGCTACTTTGTATAAGTCTTTGAGCTTTTTTTTCACAAATTGTGTTGCGCAGGACTCATACTAGAGTGATCTGCATCTTAAATGTGTGCCAGGTGAGCTTACAAGCAGGTTTACTATGTCAGACGTCATACATACAGAGTTGTTTATGCGATGATAACATCAAAATGTATTAGATTACAAATCATGCACTATGGTAAAAGTGTCCTGAGATCATAACTGCACTATGAAAGGTTAACAAAGTCATTTCCGAGGACACTCAGACTCTAACAGAAGTGCAGGACTGGAGACCTGTGTCAGCACACCACAGCTTTATATGCCCTGTGGCTGCACGAGGAAGATATGTGTGTCTACTCAGTGTCTCTCAGTGGTCCTGCTTCCTCTCAGGCCAGCTGCTGGGGAGCACTGAAGACGTTATCATGCCTGTCTGCCCCATACACACACACACCAGCTGGGTCTATCCCAGGATCCCACACTTTGGAATCAGGCTCTAGCACTTTCAGGTTTATGTTATGTCACATCTGTGCTGCCTTTCAGTAGATACAAGCTTCGTATAACTAGATACTGTATTAAGCACAAAGGATATATGTTAATGTGTGGCAAAAGTAGGAGTGTAAAAAGTAATTTTTATATATATATATATATATTTTTTTTTTTAATTACATTTTGTATTAATTGTTTAAGTGTCTTATGATAAAAAAATTTTATTTTACATTTATATTTTAAAATGTATTTCTGTGATGCAAAGTTGTGTTTTTAAGATCATTACTCCAGTGTTTGTGTTACATGATCCTACACCATTCTAATATTCTGATTTGCTGCTCAAGAAACATTTTATATTATCAATGTTTAAAACAGCACTTTGCCATAAAAACAAATGAATGCTAATTGCAACAAATAACTAAACATTAGAGACACACTGTAGAGGATTTGCATAAACTTTGAAGAGCAACCCTGATTTACAAGATTTCCCAGTGTCCTAAATTTCTCAGTACTTTGTACGCTCAAGTAAATGTCTTTAAAAATTAAAGTAAACTGGCCATTTCTTTCTTTATCCAGTCAATGGAGGTGGACGAGAAAAAGGGAACCATTCTGGCCATGATGACCCAGTCCAAAGACAAACCCCAAACCCTGTGAGCCAGGATTTGTTCACCCAAAAAGATTTTGTCAGTGTGCAGTCATCATCAACTAGTGGACTTACAGGGTAAGTTGCCCCAAAAATGTAAATTTTTACTCACCCTAAATGCAGTATATGACTTTCATCTTTCAGATGAATCCAATCAAAGTTACATTAAAAATCGTGGTCACACTTTATATTAGGTGACCTAATGTATGTACTATGTACCTGCATGAAAAAATAAGTACAATGTATTAATTGTATCCATGTTGGGTAGTAGGGTGGGTTAAGGTGTAAGGGATGCGTCAACAGTGTAATTATGAACGTAATTTCTCAAATTAATTACAGATGTAAC
Source organism: Enteromius paludinosus (assembly GCA_032361165.1). Taxonomy (NCBI): domain Eukaryota; kingdom Metazoa; phylum Chordata; class Actinopteri; order Cypriniformes; family Cyprinidae; genus Enteromius; species Enteromius paludinosus. Next base: position 4,319,807 of record JAUMHQ010000083.1, read on the forward strand.
AACATATAGGTATTTTTAAATATATAAGTGCAATGTAAAAACATGTATGTAGATAATAAGTGCATTGTATTAAATGATTAATTTAAATCCAGGTGCATAGGCCATCTAATATAAAGTGGGACCAAAATTGTCCTTGCTCTTTCAAGCTTTAGAATGGCTGTGGTGTCATATACTCAGAATTTGAGCTCCGCATTTAACCCATCCAAGTGTACACAAAGTAGTGAACACACACCCCGAGAAGAGCTGTTTTTTGTTTACATTTTTTGTCTACAATCCAAAAGTCAAATAAAGCACAACCATCCACAATAAAACCTTGTGATCGGTGTTTTGTTTTACTGTCACCCCACCTTTCGTCAAGTCAAATACACATAGGATGCCTTGAGGGTGAGTAAAACATGGGGTAATTTTCATTTTTGGGTGAACTAACCCTTCAAGTCCACTAGTTGATGATAACTGCACACTGACTAAACCGTCAGAGAGCTTTTGCCACTCTTTCAAAACCATCATAGCAGTGTGACAATCTCTGTTTTTTGTAGCTAAGCAACCACCCAACACAACGCATACCAATTCTCATCTTTTACAATTCTCTCAATATAAACTTCTTGCCAATGAAAAAAAAACATTATCTCAATATGTTTTCTTTTTTTTTTTTGAAGGAATATTTTATAAAGGATAGACTGCATTGATGTGACCAAACTGTTGATCTATAAAAAAAAAAAAAAGCCATCATCCTAAGAGCACTAAGATGAATTACAATCATCTGAGTCACTCGCGTCTTCTGCGATTGAAGCGTATTCTCTGATCTTCGCCCAAAACATGAGAGAAACAGGACCTCAGCTTACGTACTGGTCAAAGTAAATCATGAAAACTGTTTTTGTGTTAATGGTTACAGTATTAATAATGAAAATAGAATGTCAAACACAACATGTCAAATTCACGATTAAAGTTACCTGAGGCACAAATGTACATTGGTGCACTTTTTAGCAAGACACAAAATACATTTCAATAAGTACATATCTTATTATATATAGTAAAACAATATTAATATGCTGGGAGATTTGAAAACTGCTTTTGAACGTTAGCATCACACATATCCAGCTTCCTCTATGTCATAGACAGCATGTACTTGAGAGGCAAGGAGCTCCGGTTCAAATCCTGTGTAACTACGGTTCAACAAAACAGTTCAATCTGTGTAAAAGGAAGTTGAAATGACATGGTTGCATCAAAAAATGCCTTTTTATCAGTTGTGCATTTGTTAACACTATCGGGTAGGTTTAGGGTTGGATTTGGTGTAGGACATACAACATAATAGACCATTTATTTTTAGAAACAATCTCTAGATTTGAATTCTGAAACACAGTACATACCTGTATCAACATAATATAAAAAATTCCAGGGTTCATGTATTGAGCCTGGTTTTAGTGCCACTCAGTGGACATTTCTCTTTGAAACTGTGCAAAACATGCAGTAAGGTACATAAAAATGGTGTTGCACAAAATGTGCACAGAGGTACATATTTTTTCCAGCTACACTCTGCTCATGATTCTAGATTAGCACCTGTTTGAGGTCGTTAGCTGTCATAAAGACACCTGTGCACCCCACAATCACCCAAAGTCTCTGTAGCTACATGAGCAAAACCAAAGAGCTGTCAAAAGACACAAGACAAAATTGTAGACCTTCACAAAGCTGGAAAGGGCTACGGGGCACTTGCCAAACAGCTTGGTGAATAAAGAACAACTGTTGGAGCTATTGTCAGAAAATGGAAGAGGCTAATGATGTATGTCAATGTCCCTCAGACTGGGGCCCCACGGAAGATCTCTCCTCGTGGGGTATCAATGATGCTAAGAATGGTAAAGAATCAGCCCAGAATTACACGGGAGGAGCTGGTCAATGCCATGAAGAGAGCTGGGACCATCGATTCCGGCTACTATCAGTAATACACTGAGACGTCATGGTTTAAAATCTTGCATCGCACAGAAGATTCTCCTGCTTAATTCAGCCCATGTTCAAACCCGTCTTAAGTTGGCCAGGGACCATCTGGATGATCCAGAGGAGTTATGGGAGAAAGTCCTGTGGTCAGATGAAACCAAAGTATAACTTTTTTTGTCTTAATTCCATTCACCGTGTTTGAAGAAAAAAGAATGATGAGTGTCATCCCAATAATACCATACCTACAGTGAAGCAAGGTGCTGGAAGCATCATGCTCTGGGGGGTGTTTTTCTACACAGGGGACAGGACGACTACACTGTATTAAGGAGAGGATGAACAGGGGCCATATATTCCTTCCCTCAGTCAGAGCATTAAAGATGGGTCGTGGCTGGGTCTTCCAACATGACAATGACCCAAAGCACACAGCCAGGAGAACCAAGGAGTGGCTCCATAAGAAGCATATCAAGGTTCTGGAGTGGCCTAGCCAGTCGCCAGACCTAAATGCAGTTGAAAATCTTTAGAGAGAGCTGAAAATCTGTGTTGCTCAACGACAGCCCCAAAACCTGACAGATCTAGAGAAGATCTGTACGGAGGAGTGTGTGCAAACCTGGTGAAGAACTACAGGAACTGTTTGACCTCTGTAATTGTTAACAAAGGCTTCTGAACCAAATATTAACATTTTTTGACTCAAGTGATCAAATACTTATCTGACACAGTAATTCCCAAATAAATTGTTAAAAAATCATACAATGTGATTTCTGGATTTTTCTTTTTACATCCTGTCTCTCACAGTGGAAATGCAGCTATGCTGATAATGGTAGACACCTCCATGATTTCTAAGGGTGATCAAACAATGATTGACCTCAATGCATGACAAAGACAGTTTCATGTACTCTGTTTGTAGTAAGTGTTATCATTTGATATGGCTTTTTGTTTAACATGGAAAAATCGTCTCCTTTACAATATAGCCAATATTCCCCATGAGCAGAAATATAGTGTATTTATACATGGCAATGAATTGTAGTGTCTCAATAGCCAGAAAAAAAACTAAGCCAGTACTCCTGGGATTCCACCCATGCGAGCAAGGTAATGAAGTTGTCACATTAAGATCGAGAGACTTTCCAGCTCACATTTGAGCAAAACATCAAGCCCTCTAGCAAAGCCCAGTGTTACATGAATTACAGCTTTAGTTATTTTATAAATGTATAAATGTGAAAAATCATTGTGTTTTTCACCCCTAGAGCCTATAATGTTGCAATAACAGCAGGAAGGGTCACTCCAGAAATGTTGGTAAAAGGTCTCTAGTCTCACAGAATCTGAAAATGACAATATCTGTACTGTGTGATGGAACACAGATAAATATCCTTGAAGAAGCAACCAGAGTCTAATAAGTGTCTGGCACTGAAGATATTTCTAACTTCTTTTTTGAGGTCAGTGTTATAGACTTATGGGTACATTCATCTGATAACAACCCAGTTTCAAAACAACCCTTCATATATCACACAAATCATTTAATCTTCTTTTATTATTCTATAGCTTCAGCATCATCAAGCAGAAAAATCCTAAGCCCAAGGAAAACATCAAAAACATCTTATCCTGTCTTTTATCCCAATCCAGGAAGAGGGCTTCAAGCTCCATATAAAATCTACTAAACATGCACAAACAGTACAATAATCATATATAATATCAATAGACGTGCATATAATTGTTTTATGCTGTTTGTGTTGACAGATGCTCCAAATTTTTATCACTTTAACTATGTATTGAGTCTCGTGTGACAGACTCATTTTAAATAGTGTGGCTTTCCCAGTAACAAGCTATTTTTTCCAACAATGAGCAGCGTAGTGTGACAAACAGCTATTTTTTTAATGTTACACTGTATTGCACACACAGCTTTAAACCAAGCAAAGAGAAGCAATAATCAAACACGCTCTCTTAGTACACTCTCTATCAAAAATCTGAATCAGTTTGTTTGGACAGTTCATTTAAAAAAGAAAGAAAGAGATAACCTACAATCATTCTGTAAATGGCTTATTTATTTATAGCCCTTGTGCTGTGCTGAAAACACATTACCTGAAATTGGTATTCCTGGTCAAAAATGGAAATAAAAATGGCTTGAAAATCTGTCATCACACTATATTATCACCATATGTGCACATTATTTGTGGTTTGTGGATCATTTTGGCAATGCTCATTCTAAAACAGTGTATAAGCGCAAAATATTGAAGCCTACAATTAACCAGTTCAACCTGTGCTAAAATAATAAATAAAAAAAACCTGATAAACAGCTTAAATCCAATATTTTGTAATCATATAGGATAAAAAGTAATGCATAAGCAATTTCTTGCAGGCCAGTTATTTTTTAACCAGGAGCTCCACAAGTTTAACAAGAGGAGCTTTTTTATATACAGTATATTTATATATATATATATATATATATAAACCCTCTTGACTCTCTTTTTTTTAACCCTCTTGCAGCTTAACCCTCTTTCCCCCCCTTTTTTAAAATTCAGTACACTTCAACACTTCATCTTTTTCCCATAGCCAATAAATGACTGAGATATTTTTTGGACTATAGTAGATGAGGAAACTTTTCTCAACCACAATTTTCAGGGGAAACTGACATTTCTAAAAAATAAATGAATATAACACTGATCTTTTCGACAACATGCTTAAAGACTCCAAAGAATCAATAAAATCAATAATTAAGAGAATGCTGAAAATGTCTCAAGAACGAGTAAACAAGTTCTACCATCTGCTGCCTGCTTGACATTTGACTGCTCACAGTCCTGTCCAGCTAACGGTCCTCTCTCGTATGGCTGCTTCCTGGCGGAATCTTGTCTTCCTGCGTGAACGTGACACGCAGCCTATTGAAAACCAGCAGGGCACTTGGCAAAAGAGCAGGAAATGAAGGGGACTCTTCAGTCTGTGGCCAAAGGACAGAAAAGGCCTTTTTTAACCCACATAAGACTGTCTTTCCACTCCACCAATACAAATTCAAAGCGATTCAAAAGGTCCAAAAATGGAAGAATAAATGAATATGTCATTATCTGTTGAACGGGAAGAGTTGCTTTGAAACCCCAAAAATGAGAAAAAAAGCACACAATGCAATCGTGCTGTTAAGCTGTATGATTGTTGAGGGGGGAAAAGCAGCTTGGACATTTTACTAAATAACTTCTTTCTGTTCCACAAAGAAAAGCAAGTCCTATAGGATTGGAACAGTGAGTAAATGAAGACAGAATTGACTTTTTGAGTGAACCATTACATCTCTATAAAACAAACTGACATGTTTCAGTATGAAATCAACAAGGAACTGTTCAAACTGTTTTTGTTTTGTTACAATGTAATAACAGTGTTAGAAATATGTTATTACTACAGTACGTTCATGCAGCTCTGAAGCTGGATATTTGTGAGCTAACAACTAAACTTCTATTTTAAAGGAAATATTATAGGACATTTTCTGAATATGTAAGGGATGATGTACTGTCAAGCAGTCAAAGACTTTGCTAAACCCTATTTAGAGAGGCTTCAGCCTTGACTTTGATCTCAGCCCCCCTAAAAATCAGCAATTAACTCAATTGTAAGCAAAATCTCTGATTATGTAATCTCTATTCATGCCTGTTGAAAACAGCAGCTGCAGTAACTAACCTCAAATCTGAGGTTATTTTATTCTGAAAAGTCCTGTTAAAAGCTGTTAACCAGTATTAAAGTATTATCCTTCTCTAAATGGTGGACAAAGTCACTGATGATGGGCATGAAGTGCTTCCCTGCACACAGCTGTCAGACGCATTCACTATCATCTAAACACTTTCCTTTCAAGTGAAACAACACAGTAAATGGTTACCAAATATCTACATTTATTGCACATGTCCTGAGAAAAAAACTGATTATTTTATTTTTTATAATGATTTTAAATCCAAAACAATTTCAAATTAGCACATACAGTATAGTTCACACAAAAATGAGCTTTGAGTTTTCATGTTTACCGTATTTATTTGAAACATAAATGTTTATATGTGATTACATACCTAAATAAAAATATAATCTTTAATAAAAAATAATCTTGAAAATATAAAGAGGTTTTCTGTCACTATGGGGTGTTAATGGGTGTGTAAATGATGACAGAATTTTCATTTTCAGATAAATTAACCTATTAAGCCAAAATTATTCCTTTGAAAAATAATTCAATAAATAAATACAAATATTAGAATACAGTAAGTAAGGCAAGACACTACAGCCTTTTCCTTTTTTTCATGGACTGTTCAATTTTGATATTGTGGTCTATTCATAATGTGTTGCTTCAGACCAGTGGAAAGTAAACATCCAAAATACTCAAAGTGTTTATTTTATTGCACTTGTTCTATTTGTGTTCGAAGATTTCAATAACATTACACATCTTTAAAGGGCCATTTTCTCAAAATTATAATTTTTTCCTTCACTGGGCCAACAATCACCACTTCAGTAGCACATGCCACATATTTTACCATTCTATTCCTCTCTATATTCTGATATTTTTACAGTGGATTTGTTAAATGTATCATTTGCCTGCTTTTATGAATATACATTTATTTATTTATTTAGCAAATGCAAAAAAAATTCTTACAATCAATAGTCTATTAAAGCTTTCCACGTATTAAACAAAAAAACCTCTTTTGTCTTGAATTTTTTAGTTTTGTGTTTTAGACTTTGTAATTACCTTAAACTAGGCCGAAGTTTTGCATTGCATTATTGTAGCTCAAATAGTAAAACGTGACATTAGCAATGGTAAGGTCATAGGTTCAGTTCCCAGAGAATAAACCAAGTAATTATGCATTTAGCAAATCAACATTCAGAACCTATAATCGATCAAATATTTCCGCATGTGGAGTCATGTGACCCGCGCCGTTATGTTACCCTGCGTTCACACCAGACACGACTTGCGCAAAAGAAATCATGCTATTCATGCGTAGTTGGACGCTTGAACATTTTAAGTTTACTCGCTTCATTCGCTCGTGATATTCGCTTCACAGCAAACACGAATTTGCATCATGGGAGGGGCTTCTGCCTTCTGTACATCGCAAAGGATTTGACTCCCTTGGCTACAGCGGAGCAAAGCGGGTTTAAACACCTCG
>JAUMHQ010000083.1:4368826-4392636 GCA_032361165.1 Enteromius paludinosus
ATCTTCGTTTGTGTTCTGCTGAGGAAACAAAGTCACCTACATCTTGGATGCGCTGGGGGTAAGCTAATAAACATCAATTTTTCATTTTTGGGTGAACTATCCCTTTAACACTAAGGGGAGTTTTCCAAAAATAATTGTGTTCCTTTAACAAAGCATTGAAATATTTATTGCAGTTAAGTTTTTTTAATATGTTGGATCCAGACCTACGCATACCAGCCGTTTTGGCCTTTTTTTTTTTTACATTTACTGACAATCTCTAACTTATTTTTTGGTTGATGTTTATAGATGTATGTAATTAACAACCACAAGCTTCAAAGACAATTACTGTTAATTGCAATACACAGTTGATGTTAGTGTATTCTTTCTCTTCATTGCAAAGATGCGTATGGAGTTTCCAACCAATGACTTTTTTGTTCCGTCAATGACTTTAAACACAAAAGCAACAATTTTGAAAAGGAGGAATATTACATGTTTATACTCCAGAGGGAGCAGTTGAACCATCACACGGTGCATTCAATGAACAGTTCAACCAAAAATAAAGCCGTTCCTAAACCGTATGATATTCTTTCTTCTTTGCAACACTATTTCTTCAAAGTAACAGACAGCAGTCATCAATTGTCAAGCTCAAATCTCAGGTACCATAGAGCAGTAGTCCTACAACCTCTGATTAACATTCTAGAAGAAAATCTATTTTGTATAACCTTCATTTTAGGAGTGGATTTTAGCTCATTTGTCCATACGGTGTTGCAAAGAAGACGGTCAACCAAACAACTATTTCATAGCTTTTTTTTTTTTTTAGGATATCACTATCCACAAGTCCTCAAATTGCCAATAAAAATGTTTGCAATCATGTAATCAATCCATTAACTGCCAGAAAATGAAATAAACAAAATCAAAGCATCCAATTAAATACTGATTCATAAAAAAAAAAATACATATTCATATATTAGAAGTTTATCATGCATTGTGCAACCTGTTCACTTACCTTCAGATGTTGTTTTATGAGCATTTAATGAACATCACTGAAGGGTGGACCACTTGATAATACAAGTGCACTAATGCCCAGTGTGCATTCATTAAAAAACCCAAATATCACTACAATAAATTCATTATATATTCCAACCAACGAGGTTTGTCACAATACATAAAACTGCACATTGAACTCCATTATTAAGCTTATTTCTCTTGACAATGAACAGACCGCTTTTTTTTTTATCAAAAAGACATATATACACAAATATAAATGTAAATTAGTCGGTTTCGTGACACAAGCATTGGTCTTGCCAAACTCTGTATAAGTCATGTATTTTATGCAAAATTCATGCCCATGTTTCCTGGCAACTTATGTGACAAGGCAAATAATAAGCAGGCCAATGAAACAACCGCTGGAACAGACCTGTCATTCAATATGTTGCCACATGAGAAGCCAGTAAACTATTTTGTAAGCAAGTCATGCATCTTGCGTCAATCTGAAGAGTTGCTTTCGAATCTTTAATTACAGCTTAGCCACCAAACCAGAGTTTCACAATTCAGCTCAACAGACAGATTTTTAATAGCAACGTAATGTGAAAAAGGATTGTTTTATGAGACTGTTTTGTACGTTTTATTGAGTGTGTACATGTGGGTGAACTACAATAATATTTCTGGTCCAAACACATTAGATCTATGGAATAAAAATAAAGAAATAAGGATATCACCTACAATCAAACGCACCACCGATACAAAACCACAGACAACGCTTAACCTATTAAAATAAGATAGTGGCTTAAAACTAAAAAAGATTTACAATACACCAGGTATTACACGAAGGCCGCTGAGTGTACTACAGGATCGAGCGACAACTAATTGCCAGTTTCTGAAGAGACCGTGCTCTTTCTTCATCAGGCAGTACACTTTGGAAATGAAGAATTTCATGAACTGGTGACCTGGAAAAAGAAGAGGACTAGTTAAAAACATGCAGAGAATTTGAAAAACTTTGTATAATGACAGTGGATGACATTTACTACTACACAGCGACTGTGAAGATATTCCTTCAGAAATAACAGCAGAAGGATTGTTTTTAAATCTATAACTATAGATGTTCATGAGTAAGCGGATGCAAAGCATGTTCTAAAACAGGAAATAGCTCTAGCTGTCTATATCTACATCAAAAAAGAGCTGAATTATTAGAAACGTACCATAAATGCTGTACAAATGTCATTACAAAATCTCCTAAAAATACTTGGTGCGGTTAAGAGCTCTCTGAGCAAGCTGGCCACTCTCATCCGTGATTTTCTCCCAGTCTGTCTGACCGACAACAAAACCAATCGCACGCTTTCTGTCCGCATCCTTCTTCTCTTCGAGATCAGCCCAGCGCACCTGGAAAATCAGCAAGTTTAATGAGCACAAGAAGTTAGTTTCGATCACGACCCTCCCCAAACCAAACAAGAAAAGCTATTCAAATTTCAGATTCAAGAGTGTTGTTCAGACCAACTATTCAAGCCTTTTCTCAGTCTGCAATTCTCAAGAACAATCTAAATAAAAGCTGAAAAACAGTAACTCAAAGCTCCTATATGAAATACGTGCAGCACATTACCCTCTTTTTGCCAGGTTCAGACATGCGACTGGCATAGTCATCAGGCAGCTGAAGGAAGTCCTCCATGCCAGACACATCAGTTTCTCGTTTTCTCTTGCCTCCACCCGCCAGACCATCCAGTTTGTCTGGAAGGACAAAGCAGCATCTAAAGTCATCACCAATTCTACATCTGATGAACGCTTATTTACTAAAGCATGGTATATTAAAATTATAATTAATTTTAAAATCGCTAGTTGTCCAAAAACATACATCATGTGCACGGTTTCAAGTGCTTTTCACACTGTGTTGGTCTTTTATTTGCTCACAACTTTATTTGTTCACCAACAGATCCTTAGCAATAAATGGGTGCCGTCAGAAAGCCCAAACTGCTGATAAAACCATCATAATAATAAAAGTTCAACTAAAAATGGAAAACTACCATTCATTTACACAACAGCTTTTGAAAATGTGCTCCAAAGTACATGTAGCTTCTTGCTTTACAAGATATTAACTGATGGACTGGAGTGGTGTGGAATATTACGATGACCAGCTGCATTTACTGCAGAGCATCCATTGGTGAAGAAGTGATGTAACGCAGAATTTCTCCAATTCTGTTCCAATTTAATGAAACTAACCCATCTATACGTTTCAAGGCCTGAGGGTAACTACATCTGAATACATTGTAACTCTTTGGGTGAATCCTTCTCTTTAACTGTCTGAGATCTCACAGATGGGAAAAGCAGTTATTGAACTAAACGACCCAGAAAAAAGTATGAAGACGTTTTCCTATATGGCGACACCCAATAAAACAAATTATACAATTCTTTTAGAGACAGCAACCATGTATAATATATTAAAAATAACAGCAACAACCTACAGTAGATACATATATTGTAATGAATATTTTGTGTAACTACAAATAAATACCCACCAAGCTTTGCTTCTGATGTGTCCATCTCCCATTTGCTTTTCGGAAGGTATCCCTATATTACAGAGAGACACTCCAACGGTTAATCCTCAGGTGAAGAGAGACAGAGGGGACAGACAGCGTGACAGAGGGAGGGGGGGGGCAATGATGATGCTTTGGATGATGGGAGAATAAGCTTGAAAAAGAGATAAGTTAATAATTCACAGAAGCAACAACGAGCTCTCAACAACTGATAAACAGTCCTCATTCAGGATATTGAAATGCCTACTGAATACAGAAGAGCATGCACACTTGAATACACTAGGAAGTGTATATGAACCAGATTCCTGCTACATTGACTGCTTCACACAACACTTTTATAGTTAAAAAAAAAAAATCACAAAGCCAAGACACTTTTTTTGCAGCTGAAATTGGTAATGATGATAAAAGACAAAAAGCCAACAGCACAATGCACAGGAAATACTCAAGACTGAAACAAAGCCCACTTTTAAATGTCAAATTATTCTTCTCTGCCAATTAATCCTGCCCAAGAGAAATCATGCCAACACCGGCTCTTTGGATTGAAAAACGTCAAGCTCTCATACAGGGCTGGGTGATAAAGCTAAAAACTGTATCAACAATGTAATGTTTCATCATATCGTTCGGTATCGATAATCATTGACTTTTTCGAGAGCAATAATATATATATATATATATATATATATTTTTTTTTTTTTTACATTTAACCACTTTGATTAGCCAATTTATTTAAACAAATAAACCAATTTATTGAGACACATTTAAAAAATGTTATACATTTTTACCGTCAAACACAAAATAACAATTTAATCTCATTTCTAATGTTTTATTTGCAGATTAAATAAGGAATCTTTTGGCATGCTTCGAGAGCACAGGAGGGCGCAATGAGCAAAATAATGTAGGAAATTCTACATATTTTCTTTTGATAGACGATACAACTCTTTTGATAAATATCGATACCATTTTATCGGCCACGCCTACTTTCATATGACAAATACATAAAAAAATAGCAATTTTTATTATATATAAATATACATAATTTTTATTTCATTGTTTCCCCAATTTTCCTTTTTGTTTTTTTTTACTGGGAATTTACATAAAGAAAAAAGACAAACAGATATGATGCAGTTAACATACAAATCCATAAAACTCAATTAAATATACACTTAACAAATGGAAAACTAGCTAAAATGTAACGATTTGTCTTTTAATTAAAAATCAGTATTAGTTCACACAAAAACCAAGAAAATCAAACAAAACTTCGCTATAAAAGTCATTTACACTAAGGCCACATGAAATGTTTGTGATAGTACAAAAGCTAAGAACTAATACAGAAATATTTGTTTTGTCTTTATGCATTGTTTTCTATTGTATATAGAATGATGTCAAATGTTTACAATAGCACTGCTCAAGCAGAATTAAAGGAAATTTAAATTCCCTTGATCTTTCGATATATAAGAGCTCATTTTACTACACCCTTTAAGTTTCAGAACTCAAAACTTTCTTGTCAGAGCTTATATTGAAGGCAGTCTTTACAGGGCGGCTAAACACCGCATCTGCAAAAGATCATCAATTCCACTGCCTGTTTAGACCCCCCACTATATATAAAAAGTACTTGTACTTTCTGTACAAAAGGTTTCTCATAGCTTCGTAACACTGCGGCTGAACCACTGATGGCAGTATTCTTCAGACAAAGTCTTTTCATACTTTTCTGGTCCTTGACATTGTTAAGTACTTGGCAGTCACTGGGACAGTAACAAAGCCCCTCGGTTTTCATCCAAAATATCTTAAACTGTGTTCTGAAGATGAACAATGCTTTTATGGGTTTGGAACAACATGGGGTTAAGTAATTAATGGCAAAATATTCATTTTGGGGTGGTGTGACCTTTTAAGTATTTGCAAGCTTTTACATTTTTGCTACGAAGTACAGATCGCAACAAAGTCAGATTTCAGATAGATTTAGAAGCTTATAACAATTAATACACATGTACAAAAAAGGTTGCAATCAATGATGAAAAGTGTGCAGCTGTGAATATGTACTCTTTAATCACTCAAAACACCCTTGAACATTCATGTCCCGAGTGATGTTTGTGTGATAAAAAGACTGTGTGCCATAAAGGCCCAGGACCATAAACCATTGAAATCACTGAATAAAAAAAACAACAACATTGTTAACATGAACGCTGCATGTGTAAGCACATATATTATGTACATGTACAGTTGTGGCCAAAAGTTTACATACACTGCTCTCTTGAGTTTCCCTCAGATTTTTGATTGGAACAGATACTTTGTCACAAAAAACATTCATGAAGTTTGGTTCTTTTATGACTTTATTATGGGTTAACAGAAAAACGTGATGACATCTGATGGGTCAAAGATATACAGCAGTGCTAATATTTGGTCACATGTCCCTTAGCCAGTTTCACTTCAATTATGCGCTTTTGGTAGCCATCCACAAGCTTCTGGTTGAATCTTGGACCTCTCCTCTTGACAGAATTGGTGCAGTTCAGTACAATTTGAGAGCTTTCTGACATGGGCTTGTTTCTTCAGCATTATCCAAATGTTTTCAATGGGGTTTAAGTCAGGACTTTGGGCAGGTCATTCTAAAACCCTTATTCTAGCCTGATTTAGCCATTCCTTTACCACTTTTGATGTGTGTTTGGGGTCATTGTCCTGTTGGAACACCCAACTGCGCCCAAGACCCAACCTGCGGGCTGATGATTTTAGGTAATGTTGAAGAATTTGAAGGTAATCATCCTCCTTCATTATCCCATTTACTCTCTGTAATGCACCAGTTCCACTGGCAGCAAATCAGCCCCACAGCATAATACTACCACCACCATGCTTGACGGTAGGTAGGTGTTCTTGGGGTTGAAGGCCTCACCTTTTCTCCTCCAAACATATTGCTGGGCATAAGCTCGATTTTTGTTTCGTCTGACTACAGAACTTTGCTCCAGAAGGTCTTATCTTTGTCCATGTGATCAGCAGCAAACTTCAGTCGAGCCTTAAGGTGCTGCTTTTGGAGCAAGGGCGTCCTTCCTCTCAGTCTATGGAGATGCAAAACACGTTTGACTGTGGACAATGACACCTGTGTTCCAGCAGCTTCTAATTCTTGGCAGATGATGGTGGTCCTCGGTTGACTCTTCACCCTCTTGACCAATTTTCTCTCAGCAGCAGGTGATAGCTTGCGTTTTCTTCCTGATCATGGCAGTGACAAAACAGTGCCATGCACCACAATTGTTTGCACTGTTGCTCTTGGGACCTGGAGCTGCTTCGAAATGGCCCCAAGTGACTTTCCTGACTTGTTCAAGTCAATAATTCACTTTTTCAGATCCATGCTGAGCTCCTTTGACTTTCCCATTGTAGCGTTTGTGGGCGTTTCTAACCAATGAGCCCTATTTAACTGGCCTCAGAGAAGTCACCAGCTGTAGTCAATCATTATCATTCACAAGAAGTCAAGAGGCCATGCCATGAAGCTCATTTCACTGACACAACTTTCTAAGTCACCAAAATTGCTAATACATGTTGCTGTATGTATATCTTTGACCCAGCAGATGTGATCTCTTTTTTCTGTTAACCCATAATAAAGTCATAAAAGAACCAAACTAAAAAGAACCAAAAGTATCTGTTCCAATCACTATCAGAGAAAAATCAGTTGTAGAGATAACAGGAAACTCAAGAGAGCCGTGACATTATGTTCTTTACAAGCGTGTGTAAACTTTTGACCACAACTGTATTTATTATTATGTATATTTACCTATATACTGCTTTCGCCAATATCTTTTAAAGATGTGAATTAGTGTTACAAAGTGCTGAAATGAACAGCCAGGTTGTTAGAGATCTAGTGTTTTACAAACATCTCAACATTTGTCTCTAACATCCCAGGTGTTTTACATTTACAGCATAATTAGTGTTCTCTGTGAAAAGTAAGGAGTATTGAAAAACTACAGAAATAAAAGTTTTTTTAAAAGGAAAACATGGAACGACAAGACAATTTGTTAAGACTAAAACAAAGATTTGTTTTTAGTAATGGTAACTGAATTTCTTGTGTTGGGCAGCTGCAATGATAAACACTGTGTGCTTCGGTATTTCATTTCAAAGCCAAGCTTGATTAAAATGCCAAACCAACTCATATTCTGAAATTTTCACTTTTATTTTATTTTTTTTAAGGAGGAAAAAAAATCTTAGTTTTTATCTTAGTTTACCAAGTCTTTCAGCTTAAATTTAGCAAGACACCAAAAAAAACAGATGGTCACAAAACTGGATATGCTGGATATTACGGATAAACTATTCATTATTTGTCTCGAATGTGTAAAAAGGTAAACGTTTGCATGATCTTTTTCAAAATGTAATGTGAATTATGTCATGCGGTTTAAATGCATTTCTTTATTTTTTTTTAATTTAAGAAAAGTTTAGTGCTCTTAATTTGGCCGCCATTCAGTTCAACTGTTCTTGAACCTCAGACTTCAATGCCAAGACAGACCTTATAACAACATATTGTAAAGTGTGTCTGAAATGCCTTATGCGATAGCTTCCTTATAATATTCACTGCATTACACAGGTACTACATTTACTGTAATTCTCAACCCGAGGTACAGTTAACAATGATCAAATGGCGCTTTTCCACTGCGTGCTCGGTTTGCGTTTCCAATGCAGTTTAGTACCGCATTAGAGTGGGCGGGATTATTCACATGTCGTTATAGTTGCACCGCCTCTACTGCCGTGACCTCATTGTAAACACGCCACAAACAAACACACAACAATGGAGTACTTTTCATTTTGCGTCGCCCCATCAAGCTCTCTCTGGATCCGCTCCTCGGTATCAAGGAGAGGAACGTCTGTACTTCCTCAATAGACCACGAAACAATACACGAATACAAAAAGGTGCGTTTCTTCAAACAAAACGTCCGATCCTTCGCTGGTCGCAAGTTCAGTGACACAGTAATGACGATTTTCTCCGGCCAATCAGCGACCAGCAGAGTTTACACGTCACCGTTTTGGTAATGGTACGGCTCGCTTGGAACCTCGGCTGAGGTGGTACTAAAAAAAGGACCAGGTACTGTTCCCAGTGGAAAACCCCCCAAAAGTGAGCTGTACCGAAACGTACCTTACCATACTATGCAGTGGAAAAGTGCCAAAAGATAACCAAAAATCACCTTCGGCAAGCAGTTCTGCCGTCTTTATCATTTATATTATAGTGATATTTGAAGAATAGGCAGGTTGGTTTTCCTGACATGGTGGTTGTTTGGTTTAGGTCTATACACACTTATTACGAAACAAGACTGAGAAGCTTTCAGGAAGTCTTGCATTCAAATTCCAAGTTCAAAAGTTAAAAAAGGTATTCACATCAGTCAAGACATTTTTATATTTGGCTAAATAAAATAAGACAAAACAGCTCAATCAAGAGATACTTGGATCCATCTAAAATACAGCAAACAAAAGCTGATTCGTATAGAATTAAAGCTACATTCAAGTGCAGCCATACAACAGTTTGAGTTCAATTTGGAGGTTTCTCGAAAAGCAAAGTTAACAACTATATTCAAGACGACTTCATACTACAGTCAATTCTAATAAAGGTTTTCCTAAACCATTAGACTGAAATGTATTTATGGATGACTTGTCACAAACAAAAAGGCCAACAACCTTTTAGAAACAGACATGAAGTCTCAAAGGTACAGCAAGTACAATTATATTTTAATTACCTAAAAGGTTTAGATTGAGAGAAAATGTACAGATATTCTCCATTACTTTTCAAGTTACAAGGTACTTAAAGATTTCAACAAAATGTGATCAAACACTTGCAAGCACTGCTTTCAGTGACATTAGCTGTTGTCAAGATATTTCATTGTGAAAGCATCCATAAAATGGATTGCAATTAAACCAAATAGCCCCAGAGAACCCAGTCACAAAACTACTTTTTTTTTTTTTTTACTTGTTACACTTTTGTCAACTCGGATTTGAAAAAAGTATCCTGTGACTTTGATGCAAGCTTAAAATACTTACCTTGTTTTTTGTTTTTTAAACTGGGTTAAGTTTAAAGTAACTACAAAATCACAGTTTTAATTATTAGATGAAAGAAGCATGCATGAAAAGAGAGGTCCTACCAGATCAGTCTCATCATCATCTTCCTGTTTCACTTCAGTTTTTGGTTCTTCTTCTGATGGGTTGAAGTCTTCCATCTCCACCTATCACAAAAACACTGTGTTACTATGAGAAAGAAACCAGGATAAAGAAACACATGACCAATTCCTTTAATGCACATAATGGATATCATCAGAACACTCACATCTTCAATGGCAGCGTCCTGCAGTAGAGACCGGATATCTAGCCGTACCATATGAGGTGGTGCAGATTCCCAGCTACTGGCCAGCTGTGTGCAACAAGCATATTATTAGCCAGGCTTCTGATGGTTATGTTCTATCATTCTGTTGATGAATGGAACAAAAACTACAGGCTCAATGTAAAAGAAACTACCTTTGTAATATCCTTCAGCGTTCGTGCATGTATGTTTCTCTTTGCACATGTTTGGTGATCAGTGGTGATTTCAGCCAAGTACACCTGAGAATACAAACAAAAAAAAAGTTATGGTACAGTTAAGTAGAAATAAACGCTTGTATGTCTAGCCTTGCCACTCAATCCTAGCAACTAATGCCAAGGAAGCTCACCTCAAACCCTTTTGTCTTCGCAGCACTCCAGAACTGGTCAAAGTACTTCACTTTATCATTGATGGCATCCAGGATTATAAAGGGAAAAAATCCATCATCCAGGGTTTTCTTGAACGTCTTCAGCATGCTGCTTCGATAAGTATCTTCCATTTCTGGTTCATATTCATATTCAAGAACCTGATGGAGATGGTCAGAAAGCTTAGCGTGAACAGCTGAGGGAAGCGAGTGGATTTCTCACTTGAAATGAATGACGAACAGATAAAAACCTTGGTCTTGACGCGTTTTCCGGAATCGGGGTCCTTTTCAACTTTTTCCACTTCAGTCATGAAATAGTCATCAAGACCAAGAACTCTGGGTGGCGCACCACCACATTCAACCTCTTTATCCTGTATCAACAAAGGATTTGTGTTTATAGCTGAAAAACACGTTAGGTTTAACAATAATAAAGACATTAAAATGACTCTACCCTCAAGAAAATGTCAAGACTACAATCAGGACCTGCTAAGGCTAACATGTTCGAGAAAAACAACATGAATATTAGGCTGAGCAAATATGGAAACGAAGAGTATATTACCCTAATAAGTTTTGCAACATGACTTTTGCCGCTTCCAGGTAACCCACGCATGATGACCACAATCTGAAAACGAAGAGAACTGTGAGTGAGGTATTCAGAAGATGATAATTGGGAAGGAGATTTAGAAGATACTAGTAGCATACCCTGTCAGGCCGAGCTGATCGACCTGGTGGTTTGAGGATGTCTTCAGCATTCTTGGTCTCTGGTTTCTTCTCCACACGAGGGGGGGCAATGGGAGCAGAAGGGGGCATCGATGTGGGTGGTGGAGGGCGCTCATCTGGATAGCTCCTTCGATCACCTGGGTAAGAAAGACAGACATCTTACAAAGTTCTCAATTTTATAAGCTTAACAGTGAGGTGTTTTTTTTTTGATAAATGGCATTCAGTTTTGAATTGGCTTGTGTGAACAGGACTCTAAACGTGTCATTGCTGTCATAGGTATCATAATAAAGAGTAGTAGGTACTTCGTAGTAGCCATTGCACTTACATGAAATTAAATGTACTTACGGAACTAAGTTATGGAACTGTCTCCAATTAGTTTGTAATGATGAAGATGTAACAGGCCGAGTCTGTTACATGGATACTTACACTTAAGTACAATCTTGATACACTTTGTTTTAAGTTGCTTATGTCTGTGTACTTGAATTAATAATTACGTTGTATAAAGTCTGCAACACATATGTGAGAATATTTTGGTTACATAAGCAACTGTGTAACAGACTTACTGTTACAAATGTGTAACAGTAGCAGCTCATTAAATCTACATAATTAAAAACTCTACATACAAACTGTTCCGTAACTTAGCAGTAGTCCTTGAACTTACCACAAAAAAAAAAAAAAAGAAATTACCATGTATAAGTTCTTACTAGGTAATTACTCTGTATTATGGACACCTTAAAGTAAGTGGTACCAAATGTTTTTTTAAACAGGTTTCCCCAAACACCTTGAAAGCGCTACTTTTAAAAATAAAGAGATGGATTCTTTTATAATTTACTTACTACCATAGCTTGAGGATCCATGGTCATAATGCTCAAGACTCCTTTCATAGGAAGATCTGTCATAGCTTGTTCGGTTATAAACCTCACGATCCCTGCTTGAGCGGCTTGGGTGATCTCTTTCTCGGTCTCTATGTCCAGGACGAGGCCCAAGTGGAGGTCTGATACCAAAAAAAAATAAAAAATAAAAACATAAAGAGAAAATTTTATATATATATATATATATATACGCCGCATCCCTTTTTTTCCCAGTCCAAACTGGTGCAAAGCCATTTTGATGTAGATAAGGAAATGTCTACTAGTAAATTCCGTCATTTAGGCATAATATGCAGAAAACATGTGTAACTGTGAAAAAAGATGCAGCAGTTTGGTCTAGAAGTACTTACCGTTCTTCTCGTAAGAAACGATCCCTTTCATATCGTTCTCTCTCATACTCCAGATGTGGCTTCTCCCGGTACGGATCTCTCTCCCAATCCCTGTCATAATCTCTGGGACCACCATATGGGTCACTTCTTCTGTCATAGTATGGGTCTCTGTGACCAAGCAGTTCTAGTGAAGCAGAGAGATTGATCACAGATATAAACCCACTCAGTATTCCTTCTTTCGTATTCACAAAAACAGAACCAACCTTTCTCATAAGATCGCTCAGATGGCGGTGGAGCAGGCCTCAACACAATCCTCTCTCCATAAGAAATCCTTTCCACTGTTGAACCAGCATCTGCTTATTAAAAAAACAAATGTAGTTTAATGTAATCTAAATCAGTTTAGAACCACATCAGTTGAGAGGCACAATGTGTACTGACCACGGCCATGCCCATAGTCTACTGTTTTAGCAATGAATGAGGCTGTAGGGGCAGGAGCTGAAGAATGAAGGAAGCCTGTGGATTGCTTTGAAGGGGGAAAACCAGCTTCCAAAGGCTGATTAGCCGGTCCCGTTTCTGACAATAAATTGGTAGCCTTTAAGAAAAAGAAAATAGTTCTTAAATAACATGCTTTTGCAATATTGGAGATTAGTTTCTGAACCAATGAGCATCATTTGAAAATCAAGGTTGGCATACCTGCAGGGCACTTTTGACTTCAGGTGGAATATCTAATCCAAGAACTCCAGGATGGAGTTCTGAAGCCAACCCGGCTGACTCGGCGTTCGGAACTTCCCCCAAAACCTTCTTGCTTTCCTGGAGCTCTCTATGAGGAAATATGTCACCCGAGTTAATATTTTCATATCTGCAAGTTGGACTTAAATGTTGTTGTTGTTTTTTTTCCTTTAGTGATAGACGGATGGGAACTCCTTTACCTTATCAATTTCAACTCCTGGGCAGCTTTGAGGATGATCTCATGCTGCCTTTGAGAAAGAGCAAGTACAGTTTTATTTGCAGTAGGTGAAGACTCCTCAAGTGGAGTCTCCAGTGCTTGAGGTGCGGACAGACCAGCTAGTGGCTCTGGGTTATGTTCATAAAGGGAATCGGTTTCGCCAACCGGATGAGAGTAAGTTCTTTCCGGTGGGGGTGGGCTCCTTTCCCAATCAGAACGAGAGTGATAAGGAGGCTCCCTGTCACGTTCTTGATAAGGTGGTCCTACTCGCTCCTCTCTATATCGATTCTCATCATCATATGGGAATGACCTTTCTCTTCCCTCTAACCAATGATCTTCTCTGATGTGCTCTGGAGGGCGACGTGGTGGATAGTCTCGGTCAGGTTGCTCCCTGCCCCATTCCTCACGAGAACCGTAATACTCATCGTCTTGTTCAAAATCTTGATATTCATGAGTTGGCCTCCTGTACGCATCATCCCTTGCATCATACGGGTATTCCTCATCGTAATTTTCTTCTTCATGGGGTGGAGGGCCATGCCACCTCTCCCTTGGCATTGGGGGTCTCATGGGAGGTCTTCTAATCTCCATTTCATGAGAAGGTATAGGTGGACGTCTCAGCCCTCTCCCACGAGGATGAGTCCATCCAGGTTCTCTGTCAATTTCTTCTTTATACCCAAGAGGACCAGTTGGTTCTCTTGCTATGATTTCATGAGGTGCTGGTGGCCGTCTCATGTCTCTCTCCATCATTTCATGGCGGGGCAGGGCTGGTCCCCATGGGCCAAGACCACGTCTGAACCGTGGTCCCATTACCCCACGTGGCCCCATCTGAGGAGGTCCATGTGGGGGACCAGGAGGAGGAGGGCGTCTTGGACCATGAAGCATAAATCGAGGATGAAAAGGGGGCCTTCTGGGGCCACCAGGAGGAAAAGGAGGTCTAACATGCATTGGAGGTCTTCTCTCTGTCCAGTATGGCTCTTCTTCCTCCCAGTAATCTTGTGGTTCTTCCTCCCAGTTTTCTTCTGTCTGAGTGCTCTCTGGGTGCTCCCTGTGACCCACTGGAGGTCTTCTCTCTCTAGGCATTTCACAGTACTCTTCTGGGAAGTGTTCTTCCTCTGGAAGCCAAATCTCATGTGTTGCTTCCTGGTCATCCATTTCTCCAGAACCTTCCAAAGAGGGGTCTCTCCAAGTCGAATCATGGTCCTCTCTATGCGTTACATCATCTGATTGCTGATGGTCATAGTGATCCTCTGACATAATTTCTCTCTGACAGTTGGGATCCACCATTTGTCCTCCGTATTGTCCTCGGCCACGCGCACGGCCCCTGCCTCTGAGAGGCACTGGCCCTTGGCCCCTTCCCCTTCCTCGAAATACCTGTGGTGGACCTGTTTGATTCATCACATGTGGTCCCCTAGGAGCCTCCTTAAGTGTATCAGGTTTAAACTTATCATTTTGAGGAGGCTTTGCTTGTTGTGGTGGTCCATTTGTAACATTGTTGGCTTTAGAAGGTTGCGAGCTTGGCTTCTGAGAGTTTTTGTTGATGGCGTTTGGACTTTCTGTAGGCACTGAAGGTTTAGTAGGATCTTCTTTCAACTTATCCTGTTTTGCAGTATCAGCAATGGCAACATCAGATGTATTATCCTTAGTTTGAGGAATGGGTCCACTCTGAATAAAAAACCCATCCACTGAGACCAATAAGTCATCACTCAGTGACGGACCAGTGGAAGCCCCATCTTTTTTGATATTTTGATCTTGGGCATTTTTGTTTTTTTCTGGGCCCATTTGAGTTGGAGCGACTGGTGGTGCATCAGGTTTTGCCAACTGTTGCTTCGTTTGAATGCCAGGGAGAGGACTGGATTGAGCTCCATACCCTGGTTGTTGAGTAGGTACAGGGGGTCTTTCAAATCGCATAGGTGCATTCGGCCTAGGCGGGTTCTCGGGTCTTGCTGGAGGCCCAGGGTGAGGAGCATTACCTCTGGGAGGTCGGTTAAATCGCTGACCACCATCAAATCTAGGTGGTGCACTAAACCGTTGCTGGTGTGGCGGTTCAAACCGTGGGCCTCTGGGACCTTCAAACCTGAAAAGAAATAAAAAAATATATGAAAAATCAGTAATCTAGCCCCAGAAAAAACTAATTGTTAATTAAACTTGCAATCCCAATTCCTCTTAAATGCATTACCTTGGGCCATCAAATCTTCCATGTGGTCCAGGAGGCCCAGGAGGACGCGCCCCTAGCCCAGGTGGTCCAACAGTTTTACCCGTTTCAGAAACAGAATTTGACCCAGAAGATGGGAAAGGTTCTGCAGGTGATGGCCCCTGTGGAATAACTGGTCCAGACGGTGGTGGGACTTGTGGTGGAGGTCCTGGAGGAACCATGTTAACAGGTGGAGGCATCGATGGAAGCCCTGGGTTGGCTAAATGCATGTTTCCATCTGGTCCAGGGAGTCGATGCTGCCCATATGGTCCCATCATGCCCCCATATGAAGGAGCTGTACCATACTGATGCTGCATAGCTCTTAGAGATGTGACTCTCTCCTGAAGATGAGCAGACGTTGAATTCATTTGCTCTTGCCATTGTCTCCACTGGGCTTCATAATCATGTAGCTGGTCTTTGTGTGGGTATGCTTGAAACTGTTCCAACCACAAATTAAAGTGCCTGTCCCACTCTTGGTACAAGGGACCAAATCGTTGTTGCTGCATTTCATAGTGTTGCAGCTGCATCTCCAAGGGCATTGTCTGGTGGATAGAATTTAAAAACCATACCAAAATGATGTTATTTTCTTGCTTTTTGCTTTATACCAAAATATTTTCTAAGCCAGCCACGCAAATAAAGAACCACTAATAGATTTAACTGAACAAGAAAAAAAAGAAAAACACCTGTAGATGCGCCGGCTGTTGAATGACTTGCTGGTACTGTTGCAGGACCTGCTGTAGTTGAGCATGCTCTTGCATCAGTGCCTGGTACTGAATGCTAGCCCTTTGATGCTGTACATGCTGCCAATGGGCAGCTGCTGCTTGCAGCTGCTGAAGACGTGCTGCTTCAGCGGGGTCTCCTGCATCAGTGAGGCTGCTGGGCTGTAGTAAACATCAGTATTCAAATATGATTAATTAGTTGATATGGTACCACATTTAAAGGTAGAGAACAGATAAATAAAGACACACTAGTCAACATTTGAAGCGGATCAAAACCTTTAATTAAAGTTGTCCTGAAATGCATTCTTGTCTCAGGACCCACTTTAAATGCTGACTACTGTACATACAACATATTAGCAAAACACTAGATATTACTCAGGGGGAAAAACTACCTTCGATTCCTCTGGTGGTGGAGGAGGAGGGGGTTCCTCTTTGGGAGGTGGGGGTGGAGGGTTGCTTTTTGGGGGTTCCACTGGAGGAGGTGGAGCAGGTGCATTGTTTCCATTAGATGAATTCTGTTTGGCCTTCTCATTTTTCAGCTTCTGCAAATTTTGGCGGTGCTGCTGATACCAATATTCCTGCTGCTCCTACACATAATAAACAAATGACACAAGTATTGCTTTAACGTTTGACTAAACATAGACCTTCCATTCAAATAAGAATCACATAATATTTTACAATACAACGGTAATACTCAAACCATGCAGTGTGACCACTTTAGAATCTGAATAAAAAGGTAAAAAAAAGAAATGAGAAAAAAGGGATTTGTACAACACTCTCTCACGTTCCTGACTTCAAACAAGAAAAAAAAGAATTTTATTATGAAAATGATGAACAAGCTACTGTGAGTGTGTATATGAGGACTTTTTACAGTCGAAAGACTCAAATAGTTATGCAATAATGCAGTTCAAAAGACAATTGCAAAACTGTAGCATGTCCCACAACTTGCCAAAAAACTTTGAAGAATAGACTATCCTTTTCTCTTCACAAAAGGACTACATGCTTTTAAGAAATAGTGAAAGTAGGCAAATTGTGACACAGAAACGGGGCTGCTTGGCAAATATTGGTAATTCATTGACAATGACTAAATAATGAGGCTGTTTAAAATACAGACAAACACTACGTTTTCTTGGAAAACACGTTCACTTCAAAATTTCTTGACAAGTAAAACAGAAATGCTTGATCTTCACCAGAACAGATTTGGAGAAATATAGTTTATGACTTGCTCACGAACGGATCCTCTGCAGTGAATGGGTGCCGCCAGAATGAAATTCTAAAGCATGCTCCTGGGGATCGACTGTCCTGCAAAGCTCCAACTCTAATCAAACACACATGCCTTTAATTTTCAAGCGATCCTAAAAAACACAATTAGTTGCTTCGGGTGTGTTTGATTGGAGCTGGAGCTAAACTTTGCATCTAAAAAAAAATAACTCCCAATAATCCAGTCCATCAATTAACATCTTTTAAAGTGAAAAGCTGCATGTTTTTGCGATAGGTGCTTTAACTTGAAACAATTACTCACATTTTTGCTGGGAGTAACGTATTAAAATTGTGTCGATTTCTGTAATGTTCATTTATAAGCTGTTTGGGCTCTCATTCTGACGGCACCCATTCACCGCAGATCTCTTTGTGAGCAAGTGTTTTCTTTGGGTGAACAAATTGACAAATCAAAGAACAGATGCAGCCAGCTAATAAAAAGCTATGCTAACTAGAAAAAGTGACGTTTTAACAATAAACCATGCCACAGAAGCTTGCCTGCAAAGACATCGAGGAAAAGTCGGGCTTTTCATCCGCCATCGATGCACTGGCTTCGCTAACCTGTGGTGCTGGAGCGGGGGTCTTCACTGCAGGTGAGGAAGACGATGAAGGTTCTGGAGCTGGAGGCTTCACGTCTGGCGGCGGAGGCTGAGGTTGAGGCGGGCCAGGAGGACCTCTCAGAGCTGACGGATCTTGAAAGCTGTTGGGGCCTGCCTGCCAGTACGGAGGCCCGCTGCCGTTGCCGGAGTGATGCAGCACCGACTGCAGCTGCTTCTGATGGAGCTGCTGCAGCTGCTGCATTTGCTGTAGATGCTGCTCGTGTAAACTAGAGAAATTTGACGACGCTGGGAGAGACGGAGCGCCATATCCCCCGAATCCCCCTCCAGCTGCTGCTGCTGGTGGTGGCGGCGGTACTGCTGGAGGCTGAGCTCCCCTGAACTGATGAGGCCGCGGGCCGAAGTGTGGAGGAGGCTGGTGTCCACCTCCGTAAGCGCCCCAGGAGGGATGCATGCTTGAACCGAGACACTGCGGGCCAGGCGAGGCCTAGCCGCCTGATCGCATAAAGCCGGTTGCTTTGTAACTATCGCTACTACGGTTTGCAGATATGATCGCAGTTATTAGCGCTGGCTCCTACTGTCATACGAAAGAAACAAATATATATTTATCTCTACAGATGTGCAAAAAACGATACGTTTAATCTCATAATAATTGTTTGAATGCTATATCCTCGACGAGCCAGCCTACGTGCGTATACGACTGCGTATGAGCGTGACTTTGCGTAATACGTCATCGCGTTTTGTTACTCTTCCGTATGAAAGGCAGGCACATTAGCGCCACCTGTCGCACTGGTTCGGCGGTTCGAGTCGCTTATCTTTTCTCCAGAAGCATTTTATTCTTCAAATTTAAACTAACACGCTTTCAATAATCTTTTTTTGTTTGTTTGTTTGGCTGTCAATGAAAACTACAAGAAGCACTTCCCTTGGGGCCCTAAAGTTAGTTGTCATTTGGTTGTCATAAAGGAAACAGCCTTTCCTACAAAAAATAAATAAAATTCACAGCTATTCAAAATGTTTACATTTCAAAATAATACATTCATATATGTGCAATATACAGCTTATGTACTCATAAAGGATCAAACTTTAAGAATGTTATTTTAGATGGATTTTGTCTTCATTTCTAAATAAAGTATCAATAGGCCTAGCCATATTGTCAATGCATATATATTGAAAAATATAAGCACTAAAGTTTCACACATGTATAATGTATTACATTGCATTGTATTTTGCAATATAATTAGCTTTTTTATTATTATTATTATAATTTTTTATGCTACATAAGGCACAACAAAAACAAAACCTGACCAAAGTATTGCTACTTTTGTGAGATGTTATTAAAACGATGCAATCTGTACGTTATATATATATAGGCCTTACATTTATAATATATATAATACATTTACAAATACATCATACAAAATGATACATTTGCTGACCAAAATACCTGTGCACATGTGACAGACCCAAAACAAGTGATTATTTGTCATTAAGGAAAAAAGCGCTTTACTTCATAAAGAGAATGAATGATGCTGAGATGTAAACACACTGGCACAGCAACCACAACACATTCTGTTTCATTTTCCACCAGCGTGCATCATTGTCCTTTTGTAGAGGACACTCTGAGTACCCAAAGTCCCTTTCAAGGTACAATCTGTGGTACACCACAGGAGATAAATCGTGACATTGCAACAGTTTTGAAAAGTACTTAGAAATTCAAAAACGCTAGAGCCCAGGCTTTTTAAAATCCCACTTCTAAGACGATCCTTTTAGTGATTAGACAAAAAGTCCGAACACAAAAGAATGCAAACCAAAAGGCAGGCTCCACTGATAAGATGGCTCATCAAAAAAACGCTGAATCAGTTCAAAAGTGGTCTAAGGCGCCAGACTTACCAAAATCGTCAGGACATAACTACTGACAATAGACAAGAAATGAAACTTTAAAGAATATACATGCTTTAGATGCTATCACTGCTATTCCATTACTAAAGGCTCCAATGATTGGACTCATCAACTTAGTAGGCACCAGACTCGAGGTGTTACTCTTTTCATTTGATTTCCTCACCGTGTCATATTGAAGGCTCCACTGAAGTGATCATTTAAAGCAAGCTGTTAAGTGTCAAAATAATTTATAGAGTGACTAGATGTTAAAACTCTAAGCATGTAAATGCATTAAGTGCTGTCATTTGCATTGCCATAAGACAGACTCCCCTGTTATGACTAATTAAAAAGAAAGCAGCATTAGATGTCCGAATTGCGTTGTGCTGCACTCAAGTACTTTCAACCTTCTCGGACATGAGGTTTTTGGTCTTTGAATGGAGTAACAATATTTACAGTTTTACAGTTTTAAATTAAACTTACAGTTAAATACCGTAATTTCATTAACTGACATAACCCCAGTTTCACCGACAAGGCCTAAAACCAGACTAAATTGCATGTTTGAGCGGTCTCAGATGAAAATGTCTTGCTCTGACATATCTTAAAACATGTTAGCGTCATTGTTCTGCATTAAGATGCTCACCTAATATTTTCTTACGAGGCATTTTTGTAAAAGTTGCTTAAATATCTTCATTTAACTAATGCCTAGTCCTGGCTTAAACTAAACCCTGTTTGTGAAACCGGGCCATAATGTTAAAATATACCAACCTATTAATGTACTGAAATCTGTTTTGTACCTTTGATATACACTGATAACCTCCAGATGCAGGAGGTGATGAGAATGTCACCTAAGTTTATATTGAAGGTGCTGCTCAGTGTCATTCACACAAACACTAAACACCATCATGGTGAGACTCATTAAACTCAAATATGCAATAACATTAATTTAACGACATGACATGTAACATACTGCCCTAATAAATCAGAATCAGAATCAGAAAAAAACGAAGAAACATCAAATTCAAACAAAATGTTGAATTCTGGGATTGTACGTTTACGGGTCTTACCGTCATTATTTACAGTGTGCAGACACTTTGTTGTGACATATGCAATATGAATTGCATTTATAGTCAAGTCCCTTGCCCACGAGGGGGAAAAATCCAGTGATTCAGTTGTAAGATCAAGTTAATAAATCACCCTCGTGATCGACCACTGATGCATTATTAGCACAAATCTTTAACCACTAAGTTAACTCATTAACCTAAAAGCTAAGTTAAGTCAAATCAAGTTTGTGTTTTATGAGCTTGATCCATTCTGATATTATTATGTCGGTGTGTTATGTTTTTTGTAGCTCAAATAGAAGAACACAGCGCTAGTTATTCCAAGGTCTTAAGCTTGATTCCCAGGAACGGCGTGAATTATTAAAACGTATGCTTTGAATGCAGTGAATGTTGCATTGGATATGTGTCTGCAAAATGCCTAAATGTAAGTTTCACATTATTTGCAGCTGCCTGCCTATATCATTCAACTAAATCTTGTTGTATGTGTGCTGAAACGCAGCCAAGCAATATGGACAGAGACTGCAGAGCTACTCCTGAGAGCTGGTGGTGTTGCCAAGCGACAAGTTGAATGCAGGTTTTGCTAATGGATGCATTAGTGTTTAATTATTGTATTCATGCTAAGAATCGAATGAGCTACAAGCAGGCCTATAAGCATGGATGAAGAAAACATAATTTCCCTTTCCTCTACATCTTGCTTTTCCATTATCTACATCCATCCTTCTTTATCTTAGTCAAGTATTTGATCTACTTGGGCCTGCTCTTATGCCTACTCACATATCTGGCCTCTTGTGCTCTTTGTGGATTAATCAGGATCTTTTTCACATATAAAACGTCCTTTAATCCCACACATGCTTTCATTACACCAGTGTGTCTCTTCAAACAGCACAGTACTGTATATACCAGAAGTCCCTTGATGTGCCCCTTAAAATAAGACACCGTTTAATCCAGAACAAAACTGACAGCTGTATAAAAAAAACTGCAAGATGTGCACAAGTTGAATTCTACATAACATTTACCCAAACTCCTTGTCTTATATGTTAAGCTGTATGCATCCCAGGCTGAAGGTAAGGTAGCCTGAATATCTAAAAGGCTATTGAGCAAGAAAATGTCATCTGAGCTGTGATAATACTGAGCCTTGGAGAATATCCTTGTGTGACATTCACTCCTACACAACAACGGTAGTGTGGTTGAGCACAGGCTGTTCCCTGCTAAACACACACTTAAAAACATACACACACATACATAAACACACTCAAGCGCTCACAGATGCAGGCAAAGTTCTCTGTGTTTAGTCTGAGAACGCTCATTAACTTCAGCATGGCCGTAACATGGACCATATAAACCCAAGCACAGCTACATGCTAATTATGGTTCAAAGAAACATGCTTGGCAGGTCCAGTTTGTCAAACTGGGTTTACTAGATAGATAGCACAGGATAGCAAGTCATAATTCAAGCACTATTAGGCTCTAGAATGTCAGAAATTAATGGCAAAGGATCCAGTTATGTATAGTATTGTGTAACGGTATCTGTCTGGTCTTTTCTGTCTGTTTTGGTTTCGTTTTGTTTTCTCTTGTATCTTGCCCTTATTTGGAGTTCCTGTCCTGTCTTGTGATTATCAGTTGATTTGATCCCAGCCGTGTCACGGGTGTTCCCAATTCCCCTATTTGTTTCCATTTCTATTTAATCTGTGTCCTTTTGAGTTCCAGTTTGTCGGTTGTTGGTTGTAAATGTCCTTGCGTTTGAGCCTGTTGTCTCGGTCTCATGTTCTGTGTTCCTGGATTTTCATTAAATGTTCACTTTGATTCATCCCGTGTCTCCCTGCCTTCTTTGCCCGCTGAGAAGTGAGGTTAAATCGTGACAGAACGACCGACCAAATAAAAGAAGATGGCGTTTATGGAGGACCTTGTAACGCTGATTCGCCGGGACCCACTATTCGAGGACTTCGTTTTCAAGTTTCGTCAACTCGCCGAACGGTCGGGTCTGGGCTATGCGGAGATCATCACAGCGTTCCGGGACAGCACCAGAGCTCCCGAACATCACGTGGTTAAAACGGATGTCCTTCCGAGCACAGACGTGATTTCGGCCACATCCCGTCGAAACACAGCGGGCACACCACCCGAGTCCAACACAAGCCCAGCAACGCGACCATCTCTGTGGACTCATTTCCGGATCAACGGCCAGGAGCGCCATCACAGTCTTTCTCGGATCCCAGTTCGTCCGGTCCTAAAGCAGTTCCTGATTTTCAGCCAGGAGTGCTGATTCAGCCTCCCGCGGATCCCAATCCGCTGAGTAACACTGTGTATTTAAATCCAGCGGATTCTAATCCGCAGATATCGGGTCTCAGCCCCGAGTCATGGTCAGGAGAACCGTTGTCAGTTCCGGGGTCCGAATCATGGCCAGCAGTGCCGATCGAAATCCCCGCGGTACCCAGTCTGCATCTGTCGGGTCCCAGCCCTGAATCACGGTCAGGAGAACTGCTTTCAGGTCCGGTGTCCGAATCACGGTCAGGAGAACCGTTGTCCGTGGCCATTCCAGGTTCCAGATCCGCCATGGTCGCCGCGGAACCTTGTTATGCCCTGGAGGCTTGCAGTGACTCTGTCCCATCCAGCCTCCAGGGCACCTATTTGCTTTTAAATAGTCCAGCTCACTCTGCTCATGATTCTAGATTAGCACCTGTTTGAGGTCGTTAGCTGTCATAAAGACATCTGTGCACCCCATAATCAGCCAAAGTCTCTGTAGCAACATGGACAAAACGAAAGAGCTGTCAAAAGACAAAATTGTAGACCTTCACAAACTGTAAAGGGCTACAGGGCAATTGTCAAGCAGCTTGGTGAATAAAGAACAACTGTTGGAGCTATTGTCAGAAAATGGAAGAGGCTAGTGATGACTTTTATATTTGATCATCAAATATAAAAGATTGGATGGTGAATAATTTTCTGCTATTAAACTCAGATAAGACAGAGATATTACTTATTGGACCAAAAAACAATACACAAAATCTGTTGACTTACAATTTACAACTACGGATGCCTGTTACTTCCACTACAGTCAAACGTCTGGGTGTTATATTAGACAGCAACTTGTCTTTTGAAAGTCATATTTCTCA
>JAUMHQ010000083.1:4401161-4424624 GCA_032361165.1 Enteromius paludinosus
TGCTATAGTCCTACACTGACCCTACACCTAAACCTACCCCTTACAGGAAACTGTGTGAATTTTGGGATTTTCAAAAACCTTCATTCTGTGTAAATTATAAGCTTGTTTCCTCATGGTCAAAATTTACTGGTATTCCTATCTTTGTGGGGACAATTGGTCCCCATAAGGTGATAAATACCAAGTGCACAGACACACACACACACACTTTCAGTCAGAGCTTTCTCAAAGGAGCATGATTTTGTACACAGTGTTGGCAGAGCACTATATCTTTCTGGCACAAGTTCTTTCATTTTCTTTCCATTAATATTGTCACATACCATTCTTAAAGCAATAGTTCACCCAGAAAAGAATGACTGAATAATAACAAAAAAGATCATGTTGTTCCGAACCTATTTGACTTTGTGGTAACACAAAATAAGTCTTTTGAAGAATGTCCTGTTCTATCTTTTTTATGCAATTAAATGCATGGTGACTGCATATACTTAACATATATATTTTAGATGAAAAACTTATGCAACTAATAAAATAATGAAAAATACTCAAACTAAAACCAAAATAATGAATTACAGTTACATAAAAACATTAAAAATGTAACTTGTAAATCTAAAACAAACAAATAATACTAAAATCACTACTGTATCCATTCAGAGTCATGTGGACTACTTTAATTGCATTGTTACAGTAATTATTGAGGCCTGGCATCTTTATTCCATGGCCATAATTTGTATTGAAAAGGTTAATCATGGCTTTCTTCAAAATGTCTCATTTTGAATTTCCCAGGACAGGGCCAGACAGAAAAATGTTATAGTGACCGAGTTTTACCTTTTGACTAAATCACTTTCATTTTGCCATACTGTATTATTGACGGTTTCTAGTTAGAGTTGATACTCTCAGGCTTTTCTTTTTATTGATTGATTGATTTATTTTTAATTAAAAGTTATGTTAGGTTAGTGTAAGTGTCTCCAGATTTGAGCAAAATTAGTTTTCAGATAATTATGATTATGTAAGCTACTGAGCTTTATAAACACACTAATTACAAATAGTGCCATGCTATTGTCATGTATTGAACAGGGTCTGATCGCTATCATCCAGCATTCTTCAGGTGTTTTTTAAAAGACAGATTTTTCTTGTTTGCTACTGTCAAACTCGCACCAGATGACAGTGTATCAGTGAGTAAGCCGTCTACAACTTCATAGGAGCCTGGCGGGTCAAAGACATGAATAACAGATGGAGACCTTGCTGCTATAAAAACACTGGACATTTCATAACGCCACGACATAATATCAACAAACAAACAGACAAGCAAAACTTAAGCACACTATCAGTGAATGAATTTCCGGTCTTTACACCTGCGTTGTTCCATACATGAATGGAAATGCGTTATTGTGTTCATAAATCTTCCAAGCTATACGCTTATATTACTCTACATGGCTGGGTCCGCATTGGTGCAGTAGCACATAACCACCAGCTATAGCCAAGTCAAAAAAATGCATTAGAACTTACTCTTAAAAATTAAATCACGTATATTAAACATTCCTAATCGACCCTGCCATATGTTTTAACCTCTAAAGATCACGGTGTACTCTACCCATGCTGGTCAGTGATGATACTCACCCTCAAACGCCATGATGCTGTGAATGGGACGTGATAAGGGGTGGTGTAGAGAGAAAGTGTTTCCATGCTGTGAGAGGGAGGAGAGATGCTGGGACACTGATGCACGCTGCAGCACGCGTGACACAAACATACTCTAAAAAGGGGCAACGTGCAGTTATTTCTACATATCTTAACACTTAAAACGAGTCGTTTTAGCTGGTTCCGAATATCGACGCTGCGATGCTGAAATCATAACACTGGCTTAATTGCGTTTGAGCTACATTCGCTTCAAAGGTGTATTGTCAGAAGTGGGCTTTGAACACGACTCCCTTTAGAGACCAGAAAACTCATCAACTGAGAAGATCGATGAAAGAAAATTATAATATTTGGTGCCTTACTTTTTGTTGTCCAGCTACTCTATTTTTTTTTTCCCCTCCGGTCTGTCAGTAGCACAGATAACGCATGACAGTGTGTATGTGCAGCTATGCTATCATCATTCAGAGCCTGTATTGTTTATATATATATATATATATATATATATATATATATATATATATGTATATATGTATATATGTATTTATATTTGCACTGTTCTACTTTTTTTATTTTTTTTTTATAAATTTTATTTTATTTACCTGTCCAGCTACTCTAAAAAGCAGGATTTGAACCGACGCCTCCATTTACCATTAAATGAGGATGTTAAAATAAATTTTTTGACACCGACTGCTTTTTAACGACTTGGTCGAATAAATTATTAGCGCGTAAAGCAGTCACTTGTCGCCTCCTACTGGTGTAACCTGCAGAGAGGTCTTTTTTTATTTAGCTTACTTTATTGAACTTTTGAAATAACAGAACAGTGAGTACAAAAATATATAGAAAATACGGGTATTTTAGCAGCAGATAAGAGGTTAAATAATAATACAAAATATAATTACAAGTAAAATAGAAGATAATAATCAAAAAGCACAAAATAGAATGAAATAAAAAAAGGAAGCAGAGGGTACTTCACAAGATAAATTACAAATCGAGTATATTTATGTAGCTTGTACAGATTGATTAGGTCCTAATTGCTTTTTTATTATGAGAAGTTGAAATACTTTTTAAATATTGTTCAGTTTCTTGTAGAAACGCAACAAAAATAGGTGTGCAATTAGAGAACCATCTTGAGGTTTAAATTAAAACCTTTTAAGATGATGTTTGAGATAAACAAGCCAACATGTTTCCATAGTTGCTGAGTATATTTGCATATCCAGAATAAGTGAAGAATGGTTTTGGTTTTATTCATACAGAAAACACAGTTAGAGTCAAAATGTGTAGCAAACTTCTTTTTTAAGAAATATTTGGTGGGATATACATTATGAAGTATTTTAAAAGATGTTTCTTTTACTTTATTTGTGACAAAAAGATTATGTTGGACCAAATAAGTTCCTCCTAGGGATGTGTATCCCTGGTGTCCTGGTCAAATTCCCTCCACTGGCCCATGTCATTGTCTCCTAATAATTTCTCTCCTCTTCGTATGTAGCTGGTCTGGTGTGTGGTGGTGAGCGCACTGGTGCCATTGTACTGTGTAAGTACATCACTGTAAAACAAAACTGATGTCATGGGTCTGAGAAAATTACTACACAGCATTGTGGTCTTCAAGCCATTGGAAATGGAATATAATAATATACATTTTTCCTTACCATTAGATCAACAATAGCATTCATCAGACAACACATTATTATGCTTTATAAAGAAAAACAAACAAAGCAAAGCCAGATTGACTTATTTATGTAATTACACATCATTTAATTATTATTATTATTATTTAGATTATTAAATTATGAAGTGCACACCAGAAAAATATTGCATAATCTAAATAAAAACCTACCAGATATTGAAGTCTCTATTCTATTCTATGTTATTCTATTGCAGAAATTCTCTGATGATTCTGCCATTGTGCGCTGCATCAGCTAAACCATTTACAGCTTAACATCAATAAAAAAGGAACTGCTTGTGGACTTTAGGAAGCAGGCTCCTCCTTACACCCCTGTCACCATTAGAGGGGCTGACGTGGAGGAAGTTGAGGACTACAGGTACCTGGGTGTTCACATTGACTGTAAACTGGACTGGTCTAAGAACACCAACGCTGTTTTCAAGAAAGAGTCGGGTGTTCCTACTGAGGCGACTTAGGTAGGTCTTTCAATGTATGCAGGGAAATGCTGACCATGGTCTATCACTCCGTGGTAGAGAGTGTTGTGTTCTTTGCTGCTGTGTGCTGGGGCAGTGGGGTGAAGACAGCTGATGCACACAGGCAGAACAAGCTGATTAAAAAGGCTGATGCTGTCCTGAGTGTTGGCCTGGAGAACCTGGCAGAGGTGTCTGAGAGGAGAATGCCAAAAAACTTCTCTGTATCATAGACAACCTCTCTCACCCCATGCACGCCTCCAAAAGACTCATCGCCTCTAAATGCAGAACTGACCGTCACAGGAAATCCTTCCTACCTGTAGCAATAAGACTGTACAACTCTTCACTGTCAAATTGTGCAATATTACACATAAGCATTTCATTGATTGATTGCTTGTTTCATCCCACCCTTACATGCTTCGACTCTCTTTTATTCATTGTGCACTGTCACGTTTTCAGAAACAGTTATGTTATTGTATTTATTATATTTGATCTCATCCATTTGCACTGTTCTACTTTTTTATTACTATTTATTACTGTACTTATTGTATATTTTTATTTTGAGCATGTCTGTGACAAAAAGAATGCCCCTCGGGATAAATAAAGTTCCTCTTATCTTATTGCTCTGTTTACACACACATATTTGGTCACAGTAAAAAAAAAACGATGCTATTCTATTTTAATAACAAAAACACTGAAATAAGCAACACGGATGAGGAGACACAATCCTTGTTTACAGTGACCCAAAATGACTAACTGTGAATCTCAGACTAGTCTCTGCTGTGAGTGAAAGCAGAAACGCCCCGCGTCAAACGGAACGCCTCCTTCTCAGCATCCAACCCCTTCACATTTCCGCGATGTCCGACAGCCAGCCCTGCCTCAACATAGGAAGTCAAGCACGCGCACTGACATTAATAAGATTCAGGCCAGTTAATAAGATACAATGAGCGACATAAAAGAAACAGAGGTGACTTCCACTAACAAACAGGGAGGTGCCGCAGAGGAAAAGGACTGGGCAGCTGCTAAAGCGCACTTTGACAACTTAAAATCAAGGAAACCGAGACCCGTGAGTGTTCGGTGAAATTCAATAAGGCGTTATGCTTATACTGTACACTATACGATTAGCTGATTGATTGTCTTTGGACGTGTCTTTTAACAGCCCAAGCCGAAATATGCAGTTACTATCGCAGTTTCTTCCCGCACCTTGTTTGATATGGTGGCGGAAAGAAAGGTATTTGAGGAACAAGGACTGGAGAAGTATGTTCAACATCAGCAAGACCACGAGAATGAGCCATTGAAACAAGGGCCTGCTTTCCCTTTCGTTAAAGTGAGGATAACACCCACACATGAAAATAACATTATTGTGTATGAATGAATAGCTACAGTAGACCAAGTTGGGATTTATTTGTTTGTTTGTTTATTTGGCGCGTTCTCTGACACGACATTCCAAGCGAATAACGCTACATTGTGTCCGATTCGAGAACTGGATGTCTTTAATCGGACATCTAAACGAGTCGATTCACAGGTCGGTCTGTCTAATTCACGACTCGAACCCAGTCCGAGTAGTTCAGCTCAACAACTTACGGACTTATTGAATAGAGGAGCATTCCTCTTAGACATGTCCAATCTGTAATGAGCAGAAAAGCTATGATTGAAAGGCATTTTAGGTTTGCAGAGGATTTCCCGAAGCTGCTTTAATAGCCAAATGTTACAAACGTATGTTAAATTCATTTTAATTAAGCATAGTGTTAAAAATTAGCTGTTAAAAAAAAGCCATTAAAACTGACATTCTGAATCAAGAGCTGAATCATGACTGCAGCATGCAAACTGGGACACGAGAGATTACAATAAACACCCTTTACAGACCATTAAATGTTTCGGCATTATAGGAACATGTATGCAGATCATGTAAAATGCCATATTGCAAAGTTGTAATGATGCAAACAACATGACATAAAACCGCGGAATCACCAGTTCTTTGGAACCAACTTTCCAAAAGGACTAATTCACAGAAATGATTGAGAATTCCCATCACTAAATCATGGCAGTTATAAACAGTGAAGCTGGCAGTACTGCAAATGCACAAATTCTAATGGGAGCATCCTGTTGTAATATTGGAGGCTCCCCTTGTCCTGACATTATTAAATAATACACTTTAATCTTTCCACCTCATTTTAACATAATGGAGCAGAAATGGTCACGTTAAACATTAAGTTACAAGGGTTTCTGGTGTCAGCGGCTTCCCTTTATTCTAACTCTGCAATTACAATTCATTATGCTTCATGATGTTACTAGAGACTACTTGCTTGCTTATGAAACCAAGTTTTTTCCTTGTAATACTCACACAGGCACTGATTGCTGTAAATGAACGGTTGAGGGAGCTCTATCCAGAAAGTGAAGAACTGTTTGACATTGTTCTCATGACCAATAATCACGCCCAAGTTGGGGTGAGACTCATGAATAGCATAAATCACTATGGTAGGTGTGTCATTTTAACTGCATTCTGGCCTAGATGTTACATCATAATTCCGAGCAACTGAACTGAACGTTTATTGGACAGTTAAGCTCGCTGATGTATGTCTGTGTAAAATGCAGCCAACATTTCAACAATGTATAAGGAGGTTTTACTAGAAGAAAAATGTAAATTCTTTTACAGATCTGACGATAGAGCGATTCTGCATGACAGGAGGTCAGAGTCCAATCGGCTACCTCAAGGCCTACATGACTAACCTGTATCTCTCCAAAGACTCCAAGAAAGTTGGGGAGGCCATTGAAGAGGGTACATTGATGATAAACACAAAAATGTGATGCAACAACTACAGCGTGAAGCTATAGTGCAGGGCTGTCCAAACTCTGCAGAGTTCAGCTCCAACCCTAATGAAACATGTTAGAAACTTCCATGCAGGTGTGTTGAGGCAAGTTGGAGCTAAACTGGACACCGGTCCTCCAGGACAGAGTTTGGACAGTCCTATAGTGTTTAACAGCATGTTTAGATTGCATCATTTAAGATTAGTCAAGGAGTTACAGCACATTTAGAGTAGCGGTGTTCCTCATTCAAAAAACTGCAGTGATGTTTCATTTACCATGACAGGAATAGCAGCAGCCATCATGTTTAAGCCTGACGTGGAGTCTCAGCTGTCAGAGACTCAGCTGCGCGTGGCCTTCGATGGGGATGCTGTGCTCTTCTCTGATGAGTCGGAGATCATAGTTAAACAACACGGCCTGGACACATTCTTTGAGCATGAAAAACAACATGAAAATAAACCACTCGCACAGGTATGTCAGGTATTACTACTAGCTGTGGATCACATGACTGATCTATACAGCAAAAGAAGTTCAAATACACAGTGTTTGTTTAGAAGAGTAACATTAATTTAAAATACAGTATGATGTTCATATTTATGAATTTTAAGTCACTGGTTGGAGCAATTTGCTGATGTTCTTTTCTATAAAAAAAAGAAAATCAGGATTCAAATGATTAATGTGTTTATGCATTTTGTGGAGGTTATGTAAAAAAAGTTTTTATGTACCTTACTGCTCATTTCACTGCGGTTTCAAAGAGAAATGTCCACTGAGTGGTGCTGAAACACAGGTTCAATGCATCAACCCTGACACATTTTTATTATGTTGATATAAATAACTGTTTGTTGAACCTTAGTTACACAGGATTCAAACCGGAGCTCCCCACCTCTCAGATACATCTCTGTACGCCGTGAGCTACCGAACAAACCTACCGTCTATAACAAGCAATACATATGAAACTGGATAGGCACCAGTTTTCAAAAATCCATAACAGGGTATTCTTCAAGTAATTGTGCGAAAAGTACATTTTATTAATTGAAAATTTGTGTGTAAAGGAACAAAAGGTGTTTTACTGCCTCTGTGTTCATCTGTGTTCTTTTTTTAAACTGCTGTGATATGTACTTGTCGGTACATATTTCGTGTCTCATTATAAAGTGCACCAACTTCACCATCAATACAGATGATGCATCTTCTGTGTCTGCCATATTTTTTCACTGACAGTTTTAACTTGGAACAAATTTGGTTTTCAGCTGGCAATTACAACTTTTTGGAGGTATTTATAGGTGTTTAGCTTGTAATTACTATCTTTCCAATGCATCGATAGTAACTTCTAAAGGCCAAATATATTTTGAATTATGTAAAAATTAAAGTAAAGTGAACCCAGTTTGTCTTGCTAAAGACAGTTAATCATTGACCCTTTGACTAGACAGCTACTTCTAGCCAACTAGTGAAAATGAGCAGTGTTGCAAGCCCTTTAAAGAAGATTCCTTACATACCTTACAAGGGATTTTTTGCTAATGGATTCATGGACATTCTATTTATACAGCACCACATGGTTCTCCATAGGGGCATTTTTTACATACTCTGCATTGAAAGCTGACTTGTATTGCAGTGATTTGCAGGAAAAAGTACCTCCTGAAACAGATAGCATAAAGACCCATTCACACCAAGGACAATAACTATAGCAATAATGATAGAGATTTTATTTTTTTCAGATTTAAAAGAATAGCAAAGTGCATGCTACAACTATAACGATAACAGCATAGATGAATGAATATTATTGTAATCCTTTTGAGAAACAATTTTTTTTCAGTTGATCAGAATCAGAATCCAAGAGCTTGGGCATTTAAAGTGGCAGACATAATTATACAAATAGTACAATATTAATTTCTCACTACAAATAAAATAAAACTGGAAAAAGACGCCACTTTAATTAAACTGTAATTAAAACGTTACTGTATTTAATCAAATTCACAGGATAGTGAAATATCTTAGAATATCATAAGAAAAAATGCTACATTCAAAGCCGACAGATTAAAGTATATTAGTAGTGAGGATGTGACACAATCACTGAATTTGGACAGGCTTTGGGGATTCCTACCTCCATACGCTGTCTGTGGAGGCAGCATTTTTCAACTTTCGAATGCAGACTTTGTCTTAAATGGGCAGCTGTGGTTGCTCCAGCATAAGCGTTTGCCAATAATAGACCATCAGGTTCTCACTAATCCCATTGGCTGACACACTCCTCCCCTCTTCTTCATCTTCAGGGTCCTCTTAAGTGCTTTCTGGAGGCACTAGGGAAGCTCCAGAAGAAATTCTACGCCAAAAATGAGCGACTGAACTGCCCTATCCGTACCTTCTTGGTGACGGCCAGAAGCGCGGCCAGCTCTGGGGCCCGCGTGCTTAAGACTCTCAGAAGCTGGGGCCTGGAGATCGATGAGGCTTTGTTCCTTGCTGGGGCCCCTAAAGGGCCCCTGCTGCAGAAGATTCGGCCACACATATTCTTTGACGACCAGATGTTCCACATTGAGGGGGCCAAGGAGATGGGCACTATCTCTGCCCACGTGCCATATGGAATAGGACAGAAATATAACAAAGGGAAGCTGATTGAACCAGAAAAGCAGCAGAAATAAGAGATTGTTATGATGTCACAGCCAGTAAGGGAGTTCATTATATAGCTTATATTGTTTAGATGAAGACCCCTTACTTTTAGTGCTTTATAATGCAAACTTGTCAAAGGAACTGCTGTGTAGAGTATGTTTTCTGAATAGTGTTTTATATTACTTTTATAGTACTAAATATTTTTAAATATTTTATTAGCAATAATGCTGGGCAATTATGTTTAGTTTATCTATCTATCTATCTATCTATCTATCTACCTATCTATCTAACTATCTATCTTTTTTATAAATCTTTATATGGATGCTATATTTATGAGGAATATTTGTTTTTATAGGGGGTTCATATAACAAGAACATTTGCTTTATATATGAATAGAAGGCTGCTTTTAAAGAAACACAGAACTATTTTTGGTCAATAGATTTTCATAACTGATATTATCTGGCTGTTCTAAATGCACTTATTTTTGAGGAGGAAAGTACATCACCGCAGAATTAAGTTAAGTGAGGCCTTTATTATTATTATTATTAGAGGATTCTCTGTAATTTAGGATAATCATCTGTCCGTTATGCTGCTTTGTGGTTGCAAACATTTACTGTGGTGCTATGTTCTCATCGGCGTTCTCTGGGGTTAATTTGCTTTCCACAAGCTGCTGGTTTTCAAATGACAGTAACGTAATTTGTTGATGTCTCTGCTTGATCAGAAACACTATTGATTGGTATTAAGGTTGCGTTGCATGTCACTGAATTGCATAATAATTTTACAGGTTGTCAACATAAGCTCTTAAACTTTGCAATTGCGCTGCCATTTGTATGTTTACAAATGTTATCAAGCAGTTTCACAAAATTACATTTTATGTTATTGGTTTTGTTATTAGGCTGTTTTGTTTTTGGTTTTAATTGGGCTGAATAAAGGTTTTTAGATAACCCAATAAAAAAATACATATATATCTTTGTATGAGTCAAGTTACTTGAAACACGTATGGAGATGCTTTAAACAAAAATGTATGCTGCTCTTTTCAATACAAAAAAAACCCACACCTTACATTTACACTCAAACGGACCACAAACCACAACTTTCAGACCGTTTAGATCAAATGAATCAAACATACAACACTAGGCAGCCCAGGGACGCTGCAGCCTTTAGATATCGATCCAGTGTTGAATTTGCAAATGCCAAACGTCCTGCACGATGTTGGGCCCCCACCTGTGGGCGTCGGGCCCTCATACCACCCTCATGGAGTCACATTTGTGGCCTGCTGGAGGTCATTTTGCAGGGCTCTGGCAGTGCTCCTCCTTGCACAAAGGAGGAGGTAGCGTTCCTGCTGCTGGGTTGCTGCCCACCTATGGCCTCCTCCACATCTCCTGATGTACTGGCCTGTCTCCTGGTAGCACCTCCATGCTCTGGACACTACGCTGACAGACACAGCAAACCTTCTTGCCACAGCTCGCATTGATGTGCCGTCCTGGATGAGCTGCACTACCTGAGCCACTTGTGTGTGTTAGACTCCGTCTCATGCTAGCACTAGAGTGAAAGCACCGCCAGCATTCAAACGTGACCAAACCATCCGCCAGAAAGCATAAGAACTGTGAAGTGGTCTGTGGTCACCACCTGTAGAACCACTCCTTTATAAGGGGTGTCTTTCTAACTGCCTATAATTTCCACCTGATGTCTATTCCATTCGCAAAACAGCATGTGAAGTTGATTGTCAATCAGTGTTGCTTCCTAAGTGGGCTGTTTGATTTCACAGACGAGTGATTGACTTGGATTTACATTGTGTTCTTTAAGTGTTCCCTTTATTTTTTTGAGCAGTGTA
This sequence comes from Enteromius paludinosus, assembly GCA_032361165.1. Taxonomy (NCBI): domain Eukaryota; kingdom Metazoa; phylum Chordata; class Actinopteri; order Cypriniformes; family Cyprinidae; genus Enteromius; species Enteromius paludinosus. The sequence continues at coordinate 4,412,158 of JAUMHQ010000083.1, forward strand.
TATGCATTATTTCTTCTAATTTTGAATTTAAAATTAGTAATTGGATTTCTAGGTCATTATTATTATTATTAATTTAGACTACTTCCATGTAATTGAAGCATGGACCCCCCAAGGGCTAATTTCCGGCAGAGTTTTGTTCCAATCCAAATCAAGGTCTTTAGGACTACTAGAAAATTACAGGCAGGTGAGGTTTTTCAAGGTTGAAGCTAATGCTGCATTCATATACTTTTGGAATTAACATAAAAACAATTTTATTTCCCTAGATGGAAATTGAACATGAACACACTTTAAAGTCAAATTTACGACTAGGGAAGAAAAGTTTGATACCCAAGTTTCTTAGTTGAGTTGACCAGCTTTAAAATGTGTTTTTTACATTGCCTTGTCTCGTTGTTAAAGGAACACTTTTTTCTCCAACATCCCCAGAATTAAAAAGTTGAGTTTTACTGTTTTTGTCATTCAGGCAATCTCTGGGTCTGGCATAGCACCATTATTGAATCAGATTAGACCAGAAGCATCTCATTTAAAACTGACCAAAGAGTTTCAATATTTTTCCTATTTAAACCTTGACTCTTCTGTAATTAAATTAAGCCTGATGGATAATGAAAAGTTGTGGTTTTCTAGGCTTATATGACTAGGAACTATACTCTCATTCCAGAGATCGGCTGAATGGATTACAAAAACAACTTTTAACTCTGGCGGAGTTGGAAAATGAGCCTATATTAAAAAAAAAAGTATTTTGTGTACTGTAAATAACAATTTGTTGTAACTGAACAAGCAGTCAAGACCAAACCTGGCGTCCTCCATGATTAACAATTCTTTACCGCAACAAATCTTGAATGAGACCTCGAGGGCCAGAACTCAGTACCCCTGTAGCTTAATGAACACCTGCCTTGAAGGCATGATTTGCACTTGAAGGCAGCAAAAGTCACTGAATATTCACCACAAAATTCACACAGACTGACAAAAACAAAAAGACACACAAACAGTAAAACTGGTGTGTTAGGACTACATCAGCACTTCTGGAACGCCTTGCTTATTGGATTCAGAACTAGTATCCATTCTTTAGAATTTTCTCAAGCTTATGTTTTGCAAACGCTCTGTATTGCATTGCTGTCAAAGAGTGATTAGCTGGTGAAGTGGATGTAACAGAAGTCATCATAAGCACTGTAACGTGCTCACAACAAATGTCAGTAGCTTTTAAATTATCGTTCATTCATAAATTCAGAAAATCTGCTGTGGAAATACTTAGGCTAAACCAAGACAGAAGGCGGCAGTGCTCAAAAGTGTCTATAATAGTCATGAGAACAGACATGTTTGTTTTTTCCACTTCAAAAAGAAAGATTTTGGGTCACTTTAAATAGCTAACCTTTTAAATCAGCATTGCTTCAATAAAAATTCCTGTACTAATCAGAAGAGGGCACTATGAGACTAAAGTACGCTATTTGTGCTATTAATTCAAAAGCCTTGATTTCGCCACAGGCCACACGATTTTTCTTCCAAGAGTACATTTAATGAAAAACCCTTCGTATTTAGTGAAACGTTCCATATCACAGTTTAAAGGAAATTCCTAATGGTGAATCCAGCCAACACTGAAACACAGGAGGCCAGCATCCCTTCCCAGCCCCTTAAAACATTTGTCCATTCTCTTTCTGTTGGGCAACAGACTGCCTCTCTTTATGAGCACTGCCTGTCCTCCAGTTTCCATGGATACTTCAGCACTGACTCCAGGAGAAGTGAGTGGGCTCAGTATGTTTGAGACATAATTAATGACAATGGATTACAGTTAGTGAGCGCCCTGAGCTCCCGCAAAAGAAGCTTAACCTCACATACACTATAATTAGTGTTCATGAAAGAAGACTAAACATAAAACATAGACTCAGAGTTCTGGCTGAATTGCGCTATCCTTTCAGTCAGAGGTGATATTTCTGTGGTTGAGGTGACGTGTGTATGTGCCAGTTTGCACGTTCTGGGTATTGGGAGAAGTGTGGCTGCGACACGCGTGGGTGTAATAGCATTAGAAAGTCATGCTTGAGCGCTTGGATATTTCAGAGTGTAACTGAGACTGTATGTGAAACATGAATTTTAGTTAGGTGTGATTGGTGCTGTTGGTATGGAGTATGGTGACTTCAAAATGGTCATGCTTTGTGATCATAAGTCCTCTTTGGTATTGTTTGGATTAAAAGATTTAAAAAATGTGATCCAGTTTCCGAACCAGTTTGAATGTGAACGCTAACTGGATTACACACACACACATACACACACACAACTTTTATTTTTTTTTCACATAAATTGTGCTAATTATTCTACTATTTACTTTATATTTTGGTCAATTTTAAGATGAGGTAAATTTAAGAATATTATTATGAAACACTGGTTTATACACGTTTTATGTTAAATATATTTTGCTTTTGCGAGAACAGGAACATCTGTACGTCTGTACTAAACCTATGTTTCATAATAAAAAAAAAATCTAAAATTGATCACATTTTAGTATTTACCAAAATATTTAGTAAATAGCCCAATTGCACTTAAGTGAAGGAAAAAAAACTTAGCGTTCACATTCAAACTGGTTTGGATTTAGTCTTTTTATCCTAACACTTAAAGGTTCATCCAAAAATTTTAATTATCCCATATTTTACTCACCTCAAAGCCATCCTAGGTGTATATGACTTTCTTTTTACAGGCGAACGCAGTGAGAGTCTTCCGAGCTTGGTAATGCAGGTGGATAGTGCCAATTATTTTAAAGCTACAGTTAAAGTACTGCGATGTAAAACTAACCTAAATGCCTTTGGGGGGTTATCACATGTACCCTGAAGCAGATCGTTGGGTATTTGTAACAAAATTATTTCTAGTTTGAAAATTGTAACCTAAAGTGTCTAGTTCCTGCTTCTTCTTTGTATTTTAATGGCTGTTGACATACAGCTTTACTGCCACCTGCTGGCTAGAGCGCAGAGTTCCGGCTTCTCGGCTGACTGACTCGATGTATGACGTAATGCCGAGTTCAGACTGTACAATTTTAGCCCGATTTTGACTCGCCGACAGGTTTTGAGAAATCGCCGATTGAACTATCAAAGACGCGATCTGAGAGAATCGCCGACGTGTCGCTGGCACCCGTGAGATATTTGGCGTGCTAAATATCTAGACCTGTCTGCGATTCAGAATCATGCTGTGTGAATGTGTTCTGACTGAATAACATCGGCCATTACCTACAGCCAATGAGAGAGCAACATCCAGGACAGCGGGATGTTAGGGGAGGAGTTACGAAGGTATAGAAGGTAGTTATCCTTGTCCATAATCTTCTTTTCATTGCAAATGAGCGCACATGCAATTTGTATGGCAAGCTTATTTTGCTTGTTATTATTTTTAATAATAATCCCAGTCTCACGTGAGAACTCCTGTCTTGCACACGTGACCTTGCGTTGTTTCCAAGTCACTTCTTGCGTGCGGATGGCAGTGAGACATAGTTGTTGGCGATTCTTCCTATTGTAAAGTCATGCAGTGTGAAAGTCCCTGTCACCGATCTATCATGCAGTGTGAACACAGCAACAACAGAATACTACCCCAGATAGTCATGCAGTGTGAAAAGACTACTTTGAAAATTGTGCAGTCTGAGCTCGGCATAAGTTGCATCATACCGAAACAAAGCATACGCCTTATTGACATCACCAATAGCCCCCATCATAATTTTTTGTGTTTTATCATGATAAATATACTTTGCTTTTGCAAGGATGGGAACATTCTAGAAGTTCTAGAACAGTTTTCTAGTGCTTTCTTGAAAATTCTAGAATATTGTGGGACTAGTCATTAAAGCCAAAAATCATCTAGTGTACGCTTCTAAAGATTTACACAACTCACATTTAGTACCTGTTCTTAGCTCAGTTTAATGCTTATTTTGTAGTATTATTATTCAATTATGCATGCTATTTTATCTTTTTTATGCATGAGTAATTAACTTTATTAAATAAAATTAATAGCACTGTTCATGATACACCAAAAGCAATGTGATTTTCCAATCTGGCATGTCGACCATTATTAAGAAAAATCTAAAATAAAAGCAAAACACGTAAAAAACTTTGTGCATGCTTGGTGTAATTAGCACTTGAACAAAAGATGACGAGAAAGTATCTTAAAACAGATCTGAAATACTATGTTTGTGAGCCCTTGCATGTTGATTATGTTTACACTGTAAACCAAACCCACAGCCTGAGCAGACTAATGTTTTTCCCTAGCATTTTCTGTAATGTAATGTAATGAAATGCATTCAGGTCAGACCAACCCTTATTTCGCCTGTGGGACTCCCAGAGCACAATGGTTTCCAGGTCAACAGGAACCAGAACTAGTAGTCAGTAAAACACCATGACAGCATGTCTTTTACAGTGAAGCCTTTAAAAGATTCATAAAAGCGTGATTGACAGCTCTAGTTTTCAGCACTCGCTGGGTTCTCCTGAATTATATTTAAATCTGTCCCAGTACAACACATTGACTATGCTGCTTCTTGGCATCTACAAAACATCATGCCTGGTCCAATAAGGCCACTGCTCCCCTATGATTCCCCGCCTCTCTGGGAAAGCTTGTCTTCTGTCTGTCATTTTCCCACATTTTTTATTTAATTTGCTTGTGTAACACATTTCTAGGGAAAGGCAATGCTGAAAGGTATAGAGCTCCTGCGGTGGGTAATGATTTACTGTTTTAATTCCCACAACATTACCTGTAATAAATCAACCTGCCGGTGTTTTCAAACGCAGCCATCTTAAGATCGTGCCTTTGGATGATAAAGCAAGGATTAAAGGGAGCACTGAACATATAAGCAAGACCGTTTCCTGAAGATCACACAATGTGAGGAGAGATAAGCAGTGTGTTAGCAGAATAATCTTCTGCTACTCAGAAATAAATTCTTTCAGTTTAGGACTTTGTCATTATACAGTTTGAACCACAAGAAATGTGATTATTATTATTGTTGGTCCTCTGTTTCCTGCAAGATAATGCTTTTTGCTGAGAAATTTTAGTAAAAAAAAATTAATACAAATATTTGTCCATATTATTTCCATAACAATAACAATTTTTATACCCAAATCCCTCAGTCCTATAGTCAATGTCTTTTGCATGTTTAAGACAAATGGAATTTAAGTCCCAGAAAAACTAAATCTCTCACGACTAAAGGTAAAAACCTAAGGGGTAGAACTTATTATCAGGTGAAGAAAATGTACAGACTGTCAGTGCTTAGCTTTGTGTAAATAAAGGTGAGGTTTTATTGTCACTGCAGTGCACCACAAAGAGCAAGTAGTACATCTTCATGAGTGAAGTTGATTCTCTCATGTTTAGCAGTCGAGAACTAAATCCCACACCTGCCTGTTTTGGTGCATCTCCTACAGGCTACCGGGGATTCCTGATGGTGAACGATTGAACTGTCTATTGGAGAAAACAGAGAGCATGTTTTTTGCCGAGCCATCACCAATTATCCCCGCTTGTGCTGATGTAACAGGAATCAATTTCACAGCTCCGGGCTCTCGAGGGTCCCTTCACCTCATCGTCTTCCTGTCAGAAGGTGTGGGGCTAAATTTGCCTCTGGCACCATTGGAAAATAGAGATATTATTAAAGACATTCATCATAGGAAAATCTAAAACTGTCCACTTATTATGAAGTACAGTTCATATAATAGAGATCTGCAGTCCTTGTGGGATAGAGGTCCCCTTTGCTTGGGCTCTTCCCACATTTGGCAGCGGGAAGGAGCCCAGAAGGAGTTGTTTGCCTTAACGTGTGCAGAAGGCTGGGCTTGTAGCACAGCACCAGGGGGAACTCATGAAAATGCCCTCAAGCCAGGGCTATATTTAGCAGCATCCACAGCAGTAAGTAGCACCATGGACTTGAGTTAGTTTTCTGAGTAACCATGGTAGGATTTAGAACACATGAGTAATCAGATTATTAAAGCATTGCTTTTAAATTTACAAGAAAATATTGGTGTTACTTTTTGAATTTGGTAACAGAAGTTACTTTATTTTGCCATTAAAGGGGTCACATAATGCAATTTAAAATTTTAATTTCTCTTTAGGCTGTTACAAGCTTTTTGTGCATAAAGAAGATCTGTAACGTTTCAAAGAATAAAGTCTTGTATAAAGTACGTTGCCAATACATTTGTACGAATGACCTACACTTAACCCCACCCCTAAACGTAAATTAGGCAAATCGTAAAAAATCGTACGATTGAGGTCGTACAAATTTGTCCGAATGAACACAAATTTGACATGCCGCATTAATTGGTTGTGAGATGGAGTTGGCTGGACACACTGTTCTGAAAGTGCAACTACTTTGTTTGTACTTCCAAAAGAGGACATAAAAATCAGTGTTCACAAAGTTGTGTTCACACCGTTCCAGAACAGTTCAAAACAACAAGAAAAGAGTGTGTTCAGTGCATTTATGGATGACGAACTCCTAAAATCTGGAGAGTAGCCTATGCTGGCTGTGCACACAGACACACACAGCCTGTCCTCCAACAAAAACTACTCTATAAGTCTTTTCTGCAAGTACCTTATTACGACCTATATTTACTTTTTTTTCCGCACACTGGCAGCACAAGCTGGGTGGACTGGAGTTCCCCTCAAGGCCATGTATCGCCGCGGCCTGCAACAAGGATCTTCAGGCAAAGCGGGCCTGCCGCAATGAGGGAAGATCGCTGGAGGAGTACATGAATACGGCCATTAAGATTGACACACTCCTCCGCTCCCGTAGAGGGCGCCGCTACACCAGTCTGCCATATTCCTCCGCCAGTCACGCCACTGAGGAACCCATGCAGATTGGATTTACCTGTTTGACTGACGAGGAGCGCGAGAGAAGGATGAGGAATCATCTTTGCTTGTATTGTGGATTACCTGAACATCTCCGTGCCAACTGTGCGACCATACCTCCATGCGCCTCTGTACCCCGGGTGAGCAAGAATTTATTATCCTCATGTTTACTACTTGGAGTCTGTCTGTTGGTGAAAGGACATCGTGTTATGACAGAGGTTTTCATTGATTCTGGGGTAGCTGGGAACTTTATAGATGTAGCCTTTGCTAATCATCATCGTATCTCTCTTCTTCCATATACACCTCATGTCACTGTGGCAGTCCTCGATGGCCGACCTTTAGAAACTGGAAAAATCTGCAGCCTCACAGAGAAACTCACCCTCATCACTGTTGCACTACACATGGAAACCATACAGCTCCATGTCATTCATTCACCTAATCACCCAGTCATCCTCGGGCACCCCTGGCTAACCCCACACGGCACCATAATTTCCTCGAAAGATCAAGAGGTAACTCAGTGGTCCCCTTTCTGCCAGCACAGATGCCTCTCACAGGCTCTAAGTAACCCGACAGTGCCACCTGTCACCCCAAGGACGTTTCACACCTTGACTCCCTGCCAGCACCTTATCACAATCTGCATGTCGCATTCAGTAAAACCCAGGCTACACAACTACCACCCCACCGAGACACCGCCTGTGCCATCGACTACCTACCTGGAACCATCCCTCCAAGGGGTAGGATATATCCTCTCTTACAGCCTGAGACAGATAGCATGAGGCAGTACATTGAGGAGGAACTTGCCAAGGGATTTATTCGTCCATCCACCTCACCAACATCGGCTCCCTCAGGCCTTGCACTGACTATCGTGCCTTTATCGAAAATACTGTAAAGTACAGATACCCCCTGCCTCTGGTCCTGTCTGCCTTGGAACAACTGAGTTTTCGCCGAGTCTTCACTAAACTGTACTTAAGGAGCGCCTATAACCTGATTCGTATCCGGGCTGGAGACGAGTGGAAGACCACCTTCTCCACTACCACAAGCCACTATGAATATCTCATTATGCCCTTTGGACTCTCCAACGCACCTTCTGTCATCCAAGCCCTGGTAAACGACATATTCTGAGATATGCTAAACAAGTTCATCGTGGTCTACATCGATGACATCCTCATTTATTCAGAAGACCTGCAAACTCACATTCAGGATGTCCGAGCCGTCCTTCAGAGACTAATTCAGCACAGACTCAATGCCAAACTGCCCAAATGTGAGTTCCATCTCTCCGCCATTTCTTTCCTGGGATAATCAGTGCCGAAGGGGTTACAACTGATGATACCAAGGTGACTGCAGTTGTTCACTGGCCCAGACCTCATACAGTAAAGGATCTCCAGCTGTTTTTTGGGTTTGCCAACGTCTATCTGCGATTCATCCGAGGCTTCAGCCAAGTCGCAGGCCCCTTAACGTCACTCACCCGCAAGGGAGTGTCCCGGCTTCAGTGTACTCCAGAAAGTGAAAAGGCCTTTCAGGAGCTAAAATGATGTTTCACCTCTACCCCTATTCTGCGACACCTTGACCCAGATCGTCAGTTCCTGGTGGAGGTCGATTCATCTAACACGGGTATCGGCGCCATCCTGTCCCAGCACCATGGACAACTAGCCAAACTGTACCCCTGTGCCTATTTCTCGAGAAAGCTTAACCATGTAGAACGGAATTACGATGTAGGGGACAGAGAACTCTTAGCAATGAAAGCAGCTCTTGAGGAGTGGAGGCACTGGTTGGAGGGGTCATCTACTCCATTCATGGTGCTCACTGAAATCTCGAGAACCTGCGCACAGCCAAACGTCTGAATGCTCGCCAAGCCCGTTGGTCACTTTTCTTCTCAAGATTTGATATCACAATTACATACCGCCCAGGAGCCAAGAATGCTAATGCTGATGCCTTGTCTCGCCAGTCTAGCCCCGGTTCAATGGGATATTATGTCTGAGATCACCGAAGCTCAAGCAAATGACCCGAAGCTCAGTCAAATGGCCAAGTGGAATGCCTCAATCAGGAGTTAGTTCGCTTCCACCGGGCCTACTGCCACAACAACCAACAAGACTGCAGTGAGTACCTGCTCTAGGCAGAATATGCCCAGAATTCATAACGAAAACCAGCAACTAATCTAACCCCCTTCCAGTGTATACTGGGATTCCAACCACCTCTCTTCCCCTGGTCCTACCGTGGATGCCTGGTTACAATGGAGTGAGGCCACCTGGGAGGCAGCCCATGTGCATCTGCAATGGGCCATCCGCAGGGTAACTCTACAGGCCAACCGCCGACGGAGAGAGGGTCCGTCCTGTCAAGTCGGATAGTGGGTCTGGCTCTCTTCCCGAGACCTCCATCTGTGCCTTCCCTGCAAGAAACTCAGTCCGAGGTACATGGGGCCATTACAAATCATACTCCTGTATCTTTCCATTTACAATTACCCAACAATTAGCGTATCTCACCCACCTTTCATTTTTCCTTGTTCAAGCCCATTGCTGCTCAGGGAGGAGAGAGGGACCAGGACGAGGACACCACTCCAGAGGCCCATCCCTCACTTCTAGAAAGCGAGGAAATCTACCAAGTTGGCACAATCCTGGACTCCCGGCGTCAAGGCAGGACCCTACAGTATCTGGTCGACTGGGAGGGGTACGGTCCGGAGGGGAGATCCTGGGTGGACGCCAACGACATCTTGGACCCTTCACTTACCACCATCTTTCACCAGGATCACTCGGACAAACCGGCCCCTCGACCTCGTGGTAGGCCTCGGCATCGTGGAGCAGCTCGCTTCGGGAGTCGCTCACAGGAGAGGAGCTCTGTCACAGATGGTGCCTCTGTGACTCTCTCCAACCGGTTTGGCAAATGGTAATGCATATAGTTACTTTTTTTGGTGCAATGTAATATTGTGATGCATTACTTTTAAACAAAATTTTCCCAACACTGTTTTGAGGTGGAATGATAAAACACTTTTTTAAGGGGAACAAAAATGTTTGGAAGAGAACATAAGGCTCAAGGTTAAAGGTTCAAGGTAGGCTTTATTGTCATTTCACCGGATACAGGGAGACGAAATGGTGAGAGCTCTGGATCTACAGTGCAGACATACAATAGTGCAATGAAAGGACTAGAATTATTTTAATAAATAAAAATGAATATAATTAAAATAAAAATAGACAAAGACAAAACATTTTACAAGACAAGAACAGTGCAATCAGACAATATGTAATGATGTAAATCTATTTGTATGTACATAAGCACATTAGTAAAATGAAATGTAACAAAATATTTGTATTATATGTATATTTATTTGTATATTTAAAGCAAGCACATTGCAATGTAATTTTTCTGCATCTCCCCCCATCACTATTCCCACCTCCCAAAGGTGCTCCCTATGTTTCTTTTTGTCCTATTTGCGTATATTGGAAAAAGAACATGCTTTAGCTAACAAGTGCTGACTTTGTATATTATAGAGATATTTATATTCTGGAGGTATTTATAACTAGGGTCTCCCTAGAATTGAATCTTGGCCATGTATTTCCACTTACACCATTGTATAATTTGTAAATTACGTTAACAGAGTGAATTGCTACAGAGTTAAATTTTTTATGACAATATTCTGCAATAAAGTAAAAGTTAAGACATTTGTTTGCAGTGTTCTCTGTGGACTCTCTGGGTTAGAATCGACTCTCAGAGATTTGCAACGTTTGGTTGCTATTTACTTCCATTATATGACTGACAACTGCAATGGTTTTAGATAGAAATATTTGTTTGTGGTCTACTGAAGAAACATAGTCAACTACATCTTGGATGCCCTGGGAGTGAGCAGATAAACATCAAATTTAAAATTTTGGGTGAACTATCCCTTTAAGGCCACCTAATAAAGTGTGACCAAAATAAATAAATTTTCTTTCTCTTTGCTTTTTTTTTTTTTTTTTTTAAATGTGTGGTACATGTAATTGAAACAAGATAGGTAAAGTAATTTATAAAAGTACATTCTCTAAAAAGAATAGCCTAGATCACTTTACTAACTAAAATTGTCCTCATGTAATCTGTAATCAGTAACAAACTACAGCTTTTAAGGTATAGGCTTAACACTGTATAGGCTTTGATGTGATATTGAGAATCATCTGTAAGGGTTTCAATACTTTTTGTATAGCTTTGGTTATATTATGACACTGGTTATAGATAATGATGCAGGTTGTAGAAAGAGTCAGCACGATCAGCAGCACTTTTACTGTATTCTCCCTACTGTAACATTTCTACTCAATAAAATGAAAATTACTCATGAACAGGCCTCCCGTAATCATTTAGCTGGTTTACTGCCATTATTTCCCTCACTCCCTTCTCACTTCCAAACCTCCTCCAGTCCCTCTCTGCTTCTCTCATTTAGAAAATATTGATTTACAATGCATTTTAATTGTTGATATACATTTAGCTTACTATTAACCTTCACGTGGCAGTAAAGTCATTTGAATGGTGACATGTCCTAAAGACATGTGAGGCACAACAGAGGCGAAGATTTGTTCAGATCATTTGTTCAGACTGCATCTGGGGTGTTTTTGCATGAGAAACTCCACAGATGTAACATCACAGAAGGCAATCTTTCATTGTGTTGAACTTTTGCCACACTTATTAGCCACACAAACAGCCTAATTAAAACTAGTCATCGGTGACTCATCACTTCACTCTCAATCATCCGAGGGAGGAGCACTCGATAATGTGTAATGCTGATATTATCAGAAAATAATTAATTTTCATCACACAACTAATAACAAGCAATCTAATGCTGGCGCAACAGATTCCATTATATTTAATGAAAATGTTAAACTCTCAGATGAGTTTGTGGGGTTATCTGGTTTATCTGTGATCAATGTTCAGTAGAAAGCATTGACCTGGAAGAAAGAAGTTTGAAAAAAAAGTCTGTTGTGCTATCAATAGACGTCCTAATTAAGGGCAAACTTCTAAATTATTTTCCTTCATGACCTGACAAACACATCACTTCAAAAATTTTACTCATTTGATCTGATTTGTCTAGCTTTGATATATTGACCTACTTAACTAGCTTTGTAAAGCAAAATGTGGGTCACGTTTGAATAAGACAGAGCATGATTTTCATTTATGATTTAAAATTACATTTACATTACGTTTACCCAAAGTGACTTACAAATGAGCATGACTGAATCAACTAAAGAGTAATAATAAGCGCTATGACAAGCCTCAGTTAGCATTAATCAGTTAATCAGTTAATAGTTAAAATTATTGTTGTTGTTTATTTATTTTGGTGGTGGCATAAAATCAAAAATGTTTATATATATAAATATATACAGTGGGTACGATAAGTATTCAGAACCCCTAAAATGTTTTACTCTTTGTTATATTGCAGCTATTTGCTAAAATCATTTAAGTAAATATTTTTACTCATTAATGTACACACAGCACCTTATACTGACAGGACAACACAGAATTGTTGACATTTTTGAAGATTTATTGAAAAAGAAAAACTGAAATATCACATGGTCGTAAGTATGCTCAGTATTTAGTTGAAGCACCCTTTTGATCGAATACACCCATGAGTCTTTTTGGGAAAGATGCAACAAGTTCCCTATCAGTCGGTCACTCCGAGTCACGTCGGTGACCGACGAATAGGAATCTCGCTTCGAGATGGCAAATCA
>JAUMHQ010000083.1:4446041-4459606 GCA_032361165.1 Enteromius paludinosus
CAGCGCAAGTTACCATGGCAATGAACACCAATTGAAGCTGAGTTTCTTTCATGGTACCTAAAACCCAGGATTGGTGCGAACTAATCCTAAACTTACCTGGCTAGCCAGCTAATCCGGCTTCATGGTACAGGCCCCTGGTGACCCAAGACTGTTGTTATGTTTTGTAATGGTTGTGTATAAGTTCTCCGTTAGTTCTGAGAAGTTCAACTGCCCATACTTTGATTTTCCGGCATGTTCTGCATCTTTCACACTGAAGACAACTGAAGGAATCATACACAACTATTATAAAAGGTGAAAATATTTACAGGTGCTCGAGAAGGCCACACAGTGCAGAGGTGTACTCTTTTAAATTGGATGGTCAAGTGTACATTTTTTTTAGTACTGCATTTCAGTAGCTACATAAATAATCATGTTTCCCAAAAGAAATAAAAGTATGATTCATTCTAATCATCCTTTTCAAAGAGTTTCCACCCCTGGCTCTTAATGCTTTGTGTTTCTCTCTTAAGCATCAGAAATGTTTTCACCTTCTTGCAATAGTTGTGTATGAGTCCCTCAATTGTCTCAAATTTGAGATGGCTCTCAAAATCATACAGTTACTTTTGGAAAGAGTAAGAATATATATATATATATATATATATGTGTGTGTGTGTGTGTGTGTGTGTTTGCAGGTTTGGTCCTCTATTGTGCACCTAAGTAGAAGTAAAAGAAAATAAAAAGTGAAGTTATTGCTAAATATTGTTATTTGCTTTTTTTTCCAGGCAGCCGGAAGAACAACTTGTCAACTCTTGGAGATGGAGACAGTGACTGACAAATGCACACACACACAGAATATATAATTAATATCAATCATTATGTTCTTGTTACTGTCTTTATTTTGACAACATTTGCTTTACTGAGAAAAAAAAAAGGCAATAAATCCAATTTGAACTGAGCTCACCCCTCTGTCAACCCCACCCTTTCTATACATGACCACATTTCATATTTGTTTATAATCTGTTTTTGTTCACAAAATAAATGAATAAATTTTTTCTTGCTTGGTATTTCATGTCTGAATGTGTTAAGTGTGTTAAGACACCAATAGGGAACATCCAATAGTAATGGTCCCTTTAAAGGTCCCAGAACATGTGAATGTTCTGTGAAGGTCCTCCAAAGAACATCCTCCAACCCTTTAAAAAACTCAACACTGTGACCGTCTCAGAACATACTAATGTTACTAGGCAACGTCCTTGACACCGGCGGGACGTTCCAAGGACGTTTTAAAAATGTAAAATTTTCAAAAAATCATGGTCCCCTAAAGGTCCAGAGAACGTCCTGAATGTTCTGTGAAGGTCCTCCAAAGAACATCCTCCAACCGTTTAAAGAACTCAACATCGTTACCGTCGCAGAACGTTCGGAGGACGTTACTATGCAACATCCTTGACACCAGCGAGGACGTTCTGGGAACATAAAATTTCGAATGGGTCGTATACTTACCAAACAATAAAAATGTGACTTGAAATCAATGCGACACGGCGCTAAAACACTCCTTACCTCAAGCTCTTATGCCTACGCTTCCACTTTTTTTCATCACACATAAAATTACAACTGCTAAAGTAATAGGAATAGGAAAATAATAGGAATGTAATAGCCATTCTAAATCTGCAAGTGCACATAAAGTGTGTCATTTGCGAGAGGGCCTTCATCAGTAAACTAAAACATTTGGATGTGCTGCTTCCACACCACTATGTGTCAGTAAACATTTGAGATGCCGTATTGACTACAGTGAACAATTTTCCAAGGAAAAACAAACACACACATAGCATATCTGCACTATGCCTTTACAGCAACCATTCATAGCAATGAATACTGTTTAGTTAGAAAGGCTAAATTATTGAGAACATCACATCATACACCTTTTTTGTGACAGCTGCCCTCAATTTCAATTTTTTCCACTTAAAAAGATGCCTTTGCTCTAATATTTAAACATACTACAATTCACACTGTTTCTTTCCTTGCCTACTATTGTGGATGGATAGTAAGCAAATTAGGACACAGAGATTGTTTCACAAGGCCAATGCCAATTGCGTAGGTTACACAGTTATAGCTTTGGCCATGTGTTGGGCTCCTCAGTCCATTGTAAAATAAATGTAATGAATTGCCGCAACAAATACCATAATATAATGTGGAAGATTTTGCCAACCGATTTGTGATTATCTAATAGATTTGTCTAAGGAAGTAAGGAAGGTGTTTAAGTGTCTGCTGGATTTGAAAAAAAGACGTTTTGTTCATGTGTTTCCCACAGAATCCAGAGCAGTTACTCAGCACTGCAGAGGATCAACCAGGACTTAGAGGATAAAATCCACCGAAATGTGAGTGCACACATCGGCCACACACTAAAAGAGCACAAATTATACAAGAGGTGTTTGCACACGCACTGCTTTTTGTTTTAATGTGCGAATGTTTCTGCTCGCAAACGTGTTTACGAGTTCTCATCTCCCTATTTAAGTGTTTTCCTGTTTAAATGGGTTTTCGGATAAAAGTGTTTACCTCGCTGTCCACACTTCTGTCCGTGTGTGTACGCGTTTTCTGGTTAGAGAATGTGTTAAACGTACAATAGCGCTGAATGCACTAAGAGTCTATTTGAATATCAATACACTTCCACTGGTGCGCCTGACGGTAATTATAGTCCATTACAACAGCCTGTCCGCCTTCACATGACAGTGTGATAGTGAGTCTATTATACCCGCAAAATCTGCATCACAGCCTGTTTGTTAATTTGAAGTTTGAAACAATTAAATTATAATTAGCCTGCCTGCTGCAGTACATTGGATGACCATTACATGTCTGTATTAGGATCCACCCCTCAGGGTTTACTCTGAGCTTCTTATAGTGAACACATTTTTTTAGCAACAGATTGTGCCCATAAAGACGTCAATTATGACACTGAAGGTTATGGGTTCAGGTATGAAAAGAAAATTATCTGACATCAGCCTTCCATTGATGTTCCTTTCACTATGCCAATTAATTCCCATCTGCCACCAGAGTATCCTACAATGACTTAACACGTGCACTGGCTTCTCCCTGTGTGAAATTGTTTTTTTTCATACTGGTGGTCTATTAGGCCCTAAATCATTGTAAATGCATATCACATAGGTTTTTTTATTTCTGAAAATGTGCTCCTTTTATTCAGTCACAGCACCACGAGGATGAAAAACGGGCTCTTAGCAGAGAAATCATCGTCCTTAACAATCATCTCATGGAAGCTAAGATGACCATTGAGAAACTGAGAGAGGACAATGTAAGAGAAATAATGGCAATGTGATTTCTTTTACGCACTGAGGCTTAATGGAGGTCTTTTAGAGGATGTGTATTTGCTTTTCGTTACCTAATATTCCTTTTCTACCGCTCTCAATAGGACTTGTACAGAAAGGACTGTAACCTGGCTGCACAGCTCTTGCAGTGTAATAAGACACATTACAGAGCCCAGTTATCTGAGGTAAGTTGGTACACAAACCTTGCTGCGTACAGTAGATGGTGCCGTTATTGTTTAGTTTATGGGTGGAACAATATGCAGTAATTTGTGATATAAAAAAAACTTGTTAGTTCATTATTTCCTTTCTCTAGGCAAAGTATTTTTAATTAACCATGATTTTATTAAAATGTTTCTTTCTAGTTGACTGGTTGTCATTTTAAAACTTTTCCATCCTGTTAAAACTTGTTAATTGTCTCGCCAATGTGTAGATCATTATAATTAATAAATATATTGACAGTTGAATGATCTTTAAATTAAAACTCTGTTTAAATTATATTCTCTGTTATAATGGACAATCTTTACATTATTTCATTATGACATATAAAAATAAGGTAATAAAATATAAAATAATATAGCTGGTCCTGTACAATGTATGAGATGAGTTTACTTCCAACAGGTAAAATGGTTTAGACAGCAAGCCACATATTTGCTACTATTGGCTAATATCTACAAATGAAATAAACATTCTGAAGTGTAATTGCGTATTTCAATTTAACAACAACGAATAAAAGAGCGTAACAGAAAATGTACAGCGTCGTCTGTCAGTGTGTCAGCGTTATTTATAGGACAACGTCTGTTTCAAAGTTTTTATAAAGCCTTTTTGGATGTCATCCAAACAATATATTTTCTCTATCTAAATAAACCCAACTATCCCCTTAGGTGCAATACCATTCAACCTGTAAACATTATTTTTATTTAGTGGGATCTATGAATATTTAGGTCAACCATAGTAAATCAAGTTCTTGTTTAAATGAATATTAAGGTTCTGTCTCAATTAAGAATGGGTGACTCTTCTGGCAAGGTGAAAGTGGGGGGATGTTTAAGTAATAGTAATGTGTGCCAATAAACCTGGCAGCTTATTCTTCAAATCTGCTCTAAGCCTTTTGCCAGTCCCATGATGTCTGGAGCAGAGACTTCTGCCTGCTGTAAAAACCTGTTCATATTTGGCAGATATATTTGAATGGAAACATCAATGTGTCTGTTGCACAATGTGTTCAGGGAAATCAGCAATGCATATTGTTTTATATGAAAATGCCAAAGATTTGGCACCAAGCATTCATTAGAATAGCTGGAAATAGCTGGACAAGGTGTCTCATGTGGTTATGAGGAAAAATTTAGTTTTTGAATAGCCATAATTTTTTTTTTAAAGCAGCCCAAAAAGCCTCAGAAGCAACAACACTCAGAAGGTCAACAGATGTTGTATGAATTAGATATTAATTTCGATTTGTTGAACCAAGACCAACCCTACTGATTTCAATGAAATACAATTTTTGCTTTGTCTTGGCTCTTCTTTTTATGTTTCTATAATTAGCCATGTTCTGTTAGCTAATTAGCTGCAATTTACTTTCTTCTTGTTGCTATGGTGAAAGAACTGGGAGGTAAAAAGAGTTGTGATATTGGATTGATGCCTAGTACTCTGTGTGTGTAGTGTCAGTGGCAATGAAATCTGTGGTTCTTCCCTCTGGCCAATTTGTGCTGAATTAAATACTAAAGACGATGTACTTACATAGGCCGTTAGTACAGACTTGTCAGAAGACGTAATACTGGCCTTTAACAATATCTAGGGCTGTCTGCTTTGCAAATGTACTTTCGTGTTCACTGGGTGCTTCGATTCCATTCACCGGTTTCTTGTATGTTTCTTACTGCCTCTTAAGGGTACTGACCTTCCCCTATTCCTTCTTACCCCTCCCAGATAGGATTCAATTAGAGTCTACCTTTTTTGTGTGGATGTCTCTCAACTATTGTTCACTGAGTCCATCTAATGGAAATCTGTGTTTTTCTCTCTCTCAGTTGCCTGCAGAGTTTCAGGAGCGTGTAAGCTTGCACATGGAGGGTTCTTCACTCTGCCACTCCCCATATGCCGACACAGTGCCTGCCTCTGTCATTGCTAAGGTCCTAGAGAAACCGGACGAGGTCTGCAGCAGTCAAGCCTCTCGCTCACCCAGCCCACAACCCCCGGAACGCCAGGGCTTCCTCGTGGGCACAAGCCTTGTGGGTAGCACCGAGCGCCTTGGCCTCCGAGCTACTTACAAATCAGACCTGTACAGCAGTGACACAGCACTTTATTGCCCTGACGAACGGAGACGAGAGCGCAGACCCAGCATGGACGTCCATGGGCAGCGGACAGTGTATGAACCCCAGAACTCCACTGATAGCAACCCAGAAGAGGGATCCATGTCTCTGCAGCCCGGCTTCTCGCAGGACCACTTCCGAAAGTTTACAACCTCTCTGGGAGGAGGCTCTAGCTCTTACTCCAGCTTTAGTGGAGGAGGGTCAGAGGACAAGGGTCAGGATCCTCCGAGCAGTGCTGCATCTTCTCCACACCACCACGCCCTTTACATGGACTGGAGGGATGGGGGCGAATATGAGCACAAGAGCGACTCTTCCTGGGAGAGGGAGAGTCCAAGCGCCTTTTCCAAGGGCCACACTTTTCAACCGCCTGAGTCCAGCCACCATCAGAATGGTAGCTCACCCATCTACAGCAGAACAATGTCCTCCTGTTACAGTGAACCTTATGAGCCCCTGCCACCTTCCACCTCACCCAGCATCACCTATGGTGACAGTCGGCGTGGAAGTGCTTTTGCTCCTGAGGAAGAAGAGTTGATTGGTCGGTGGCGGCAACTGAGTGTCGAAGATCTGAGTGCCCACTCATACCGCAGTCCTGGGCGGGCCTCACCCTACAGCTTCTCTGAGCAGCACTTCTCTGTCCGGCCTGCAAAGATTCGCCTTGGTCCTCTCTACAGTAGCTTCCAGGAGGGTACTGATGTATACCACCATCATGCTGGGGTACTTGATCCCTTCTCTAGCCCCAGCCCTGATTGCAGCCCAGGCCTACGGCAGCAGCCAAGCCAACCTCACCTGTACCACTCCAAGGAGGATAGCCAAGAGTCTGAGCACAGCCTCTATAGCCCAAAGGATGGTGGGGTGGCAGCCGGGGGCCAGGCAACAGAGTATGTTGACGTAAGTCCCAACAGTTCAAATGAATCACTGGACCACGGATCTCTGGAGATGGCTGCTGAGCTGCAGCATTACCAACCCGAGAGGCACAGCGTGTCCCCTCAGGGAACAACCCCACCACCTCCTCCACAACAACCGTACCAAAAATTTGGCACACTAGGGCTGTCACGTAAGGACAGTCTCACCAAGGCACAGCTCTATGGTACTCTACTAAACTAAGAGCAGAGTTTCCTGGTCACACTCTTTTACAAGTCTGTGGTACTCTACTAAATGAAGAGTCGGATTTCCTGGTTACTCTCTTTTACAACTCTACGGTACTTTACTAAACTAGAGCAGGGTTTCCGGGTTACTGTCTTTCGTCAGTAGGTTTTGAATGTTAAGCTACAGTTTGAGCCAAACACATGATGGGATTTTCTGTTGAATAGTTTCAGTCCATCAGCTCTCTTAAATTTTTTTTTCTCTCTAATTCTGTATCTGTTACAGTGTTTTCTAAACATCGAACAGGAATTGCTCATGTTTCTACAGTTGATATGAAGCTCTTACATTCAGCACTATTTGTATAGCCTATTTTGAAAGTTTATTAATGGTTCTGTGCGGTTTGTGAGAAAGTATTTTAAGTGCATTAGGTGCATTATGAATTTTTTGAAACTTGTCTGAAGAAAGAGAGAGAGAGAAAGATTTACTTTGTTTTACCAAAAGCCTTCTGGGCTTATAAGGGTTTTGAATGGACAGCACACGCTATGTAAAAAAATGCTAATTTTGACAAGAAATTTGACTATATAATTTATGAATAGCTGTATTTATTGTTAAGTATGCTATATCTATAATTGTTTAATAAATGTAACACTATGGAGAGATTCAAAAATCTATATAATTGTAAATTACTTATATTGCTATAAATAAGGCAGTCAGCACAATTATACACGCAGCAAACAATTAAACAGGCCTCAAATGAAGTTAAGTCATGATGACAATTTGAGATTTTACAACAAACCATTGACAGATCGTTCCACTGGCTTGTGGGTGAGACCTTGTGAAAATAAACTCTGCATGGATTCATATTACCCCAAGTCAGCCCTTCAAGATCGAGTCTCAACTAAAGGGATACTTCTAATCTATTTCCATTTCAAATAGATTTGAAACTACTCAAATCTGTTTCACCATCAAACAAGCACTGGGCATTTTTTTTTCAACTCCTGATGTGTTTTTATTGGGAACGATGGAATTTCTGAGGTGATTGTTCTTTTCAATGTTTTTTCTCTTTTGTTCCTCAGTGCTGTAAGCCCCTCCCTCAGGCCCTCTCTACCTCACGATTCAATCCCTCTCTTCTTTCTTAATCAGTTGGGATCCTGTGTCAGTTGACACAATGATGCATGACTCTGTTTCTTCTGTTTTGCTTTCTATATCTAATAAAGCACAATAGTTGCACCATGCCTGTCTCTTTAACTCCCTTTTGTTTCCCTCACTGTTGGAGAGCGAGACTTGCTGCTGAGGTGTATCGGGAAGAATTTATAATCTGGAGTTTTGTTTCCTGCATGAAATGTTTCCTCGCGAATGAATGGCAGCATACAAAGGAAGGACCTTGGTCCTCCTCCACAATTTTCTTTCCAGCATTCACTTTATTCAGCCTTTACAGAACAACAGAAGCGCAGCATTTACACTCAGAACATTTCAGGTTTGTACGTGTGATTAAGGACAGTAGTCAGTAAAATCCCTACAGCTTCACTGAGAATGAAATGTATCTAATAATAGCTAATGCACAGAGGTATATAGCGGAGGTAATGAAATTAATGCAGCCATTACGCCGATTCCCTTTTTTGTTGGAGTAGTGACACCACACTATCTGCAGAGCCACAACCTACGCGTTTCCTTTTTGATTTCATTTGGACACTGGGATGTCACAAACATTTTCAAATGCATCTCGAAATGAGTCACGGGGTGGGAGTTGCCAGGTTTATTTCACAGCATTATGAGAAGATGATATTCTGGGAGGCTAAAGTATGACTAGTTCACTTCATAGAAGAACAGGTCTGTCAAATTATGCTGAACAAAATGTATGATGCATTGTACTAACTTGGTCACAAATCACCAGTTAAATCTGCATCGAAAGGTATACGGTGGAGTACATGTTATTGTGTATTCGTGTAAGCTCTGAGCCATATATTTCTTGGGCACGTTGCTCCTGTCATTTGTATTCAAAGGACATGTCGGACTCAATACTTTCAGGCTCTCATTCACAGAGAAGAGTGAGTCACAAGCCTGAGGCCATCTCTGAACACACTGCAGCAAAGATACGGGGAACAGATGGACATTTTAATTTCCTGTCCCTTATCCAGTAAGTCCCTCAGGAACTTGGCCAAAAGCACTCCCCAAAAATCCAATCCACTCATGTTCGAGGTTTGCAATTGCCACATTTGTGAAGAGTGGCACTGCTTGTTCCCTTCACCTCCTAAGCCCCACCATGCTTTCACTCAGGTCCCAGAGCCGTTTAGCAGTTTGGTCATCGGTGGCTTTAGACAGCAATTGTTCCTCTTCACAATTAGCAAAGCATTTTCCAGACACACCCTCAACTTCAGGCGAACACGCCAGGTACAATGGGGTCTGAGCACCCTCCAGTGGGCTTTTGAAGAACAACCAAGAGACCAGCAAGAAGAGAGGCTTAATCAGCAGGGGGATGTTCACGTGCCGGCCCAACCTGGTCCTGACGATACCTGGAGTGAGGGCATTTACCGTTACCCCAGTACCATCCAGCTTACGGGCCAGCATGCGAGTGAACAGTAGATTGGCAAGCTTGCTCTGGCTGTAGCAAAAAGCCTTGTTGTAATTCTGTTCGCTGTTCAAGTCCTCGAAGTTGATGCTGCCATACTTGTAGAGTTTGGAGGAGACCACGACGATACGGCTGGGAGATGACTGCTTTAGGAGGTCCAGCAGAAGATTTGTCAGAAGGAAGTGGCCCAGGTGGTTCACTCCCAACTGCATTTCATAGCCCTCTTCTGTCCTACTGTAGGGACACTGGTATAGACCAGCGTTGTTGATAAGAACATCAATCCTCGGCTCCTCCTAATTTGTAACACAATTAGGAGTTTAGAAAAGGTTTAATCTAATTACACTTGGTGTATAAATGCAATAAAGAAAACAAACAACTATAGGCACATTGAAAAAAATGATGTGGTATAGTCATTTAGCTTGGTTAAGGCAAAAACTGTGGATGGTGAAAACCTCAAGGAGACTGTCTGTACTTGAGGTATATCTAAAGTGGTATTCTATCCAACAGAATTTTAAGTAGCTACATATTGAAAATGTAACTAAAATAGCTTAATACATGGCTTATGTCTATTAAATATACATGGGCTGGTTGTCACATGAGGAGGTTGTTACAATAGCTGTGTGTCAGTAACTAAAATGCTATATATTACCTACCTGTAAGCCTGTTGATGTGTTTGGTCATAAGTTTATCTAATTTATATATATTATATGTGCTATACCTATAATTGTTTAATAAATGCAACACTTTGGAAAGCTTGAAAAATTAATGTAATTGTAAATAATTTATTTAGCATTAAATAAGGCAATCCATGCACTGGCGACTATTAAAAATCTCTCATATGAGTCAAGTCAGGATGACTGTTTGAGATTTCACTGCGACCCACGGGTGGAGCACTCCACAAGTTTGTGAGTGAGACCTCGTGAAAATATTTTTTTTAAATAAGGTCCCATGAACGGTAACCATATATATATTATGATATTAGCCTCCACACCAGCGAATGATATCGTCTGGTTATTCAGCCCAGTCTCATGGCAATGCATACATTTTTTCATGAAGTGGCAAATTCGTACAACCTCACTCGTACAAAAGATTTTTGCTAAAACATACGTATTTTTTATGAGTTGCCAATTTGTATGAATTTGTACAAACGACCTACACCTAACCCCACCTTAACTTTTAGATACATCATACAAATTTGTACGAATTAGCCACTTAGTATGAATATGTATGAATTGGTTGCGAGACTGTGTTGGTTTATTCTAAGTGCACTGTCGCATCTGTTGCTTTAAAATCTTGAGCTGGTTATAGCAGGATGGATTCTGTCTGGATGTCAATGTTTGTGTCGTTCATCGTATGGAAACACGTTCTGAAGGGTTTCCAACGAGATCGGTTCTTTGTGCTTTTATCATTGAAGTTGTGGTGTGCGCTTTTCTCTAAAGGGTTAGTTCACCCAAAACTGAAAATGAAAAATTTAAATGAAAATCTCCGTTCATCTTCGGAACACAAATTCAGATGGTCTATGACCCTTCATAGACAGCAATGCAACTGAAATGATCCCAGATCCAGAAACGTAGATGTGACATCAGTGGATCAACCACACTTTTGCTAAGATACGAGAATACTTTATTGTGCAAATAAAACAAAAATAACATATTTTACTCTTCTCCCGTGACTTACACCTTCCGCCATTTTAATGCACCGTATACACAAGATTTAATGTATTTAATGTAACTTTATTGTCAAAAATATCTTAATTTGTGTTCTGAAGATGAATGAAGGTCTTATGGGTTTGGAACAACACAAGGGTGAGTAATTAATGACCGAATTTTCTTTTTTGGGTGAACTAACCCTTTAACATTGATAACAATATATAAAACTAGGCCTATATACTTAGTGTCTTCTCTATAGATCATTAATTACAATTTCCATTGGCCAAAGTAACAGTTTAACAAATTAATGTAATCTAATGTAATTTTTTTCCATCTTTTCATGTTAAACAAATGAATGAAAATGTATTAAATGGCTAGCCTACTTAGTTTATCACCGTAGCAAAATACCCACAGTTAATACAATGTTGTTAATTTATGGTATTATTAACATGATGATGATGAGAGGTAAATGTGAGAATGTGATCATAAATGCTTTGAACATTGCAAGAAGTGAATGTTTCATGACTTGTGGCTAGTTGCCCCAGTTTAATCATGTTAACAATACTAGTAATATGGTTAACATTACAGGAAGAGTACCAAAAATATCATATTCAGGACATTGGATAGCTCATTTCACCAAGAAACACACGTGCTCACTTGCTTGACTTTAGTTACACAACGTGTGCCGTTTTCACTTTTCCTGGTTTATGTGAACTATTTTGGCCATTTGTTCAATGCTTTTGCCTGAGCCATTTAGACGTTTAATGATGCATAGGCTGCTCCATGGTGTTGTAAAATATATTTAATGACATGCAACCTATTTTCAATGACTTATAGAGAAAGAGAGAGTTGTAAACAAACCCTGATAACTTCCTCGCAGAAGCTGCGCACAGACTGGAGCGACGCGAGGTCCAAGTGTTTGATCACGACCTCTCCCTGAATCGGACCGGCTTGATTCTTGATGTCCTGGGCCGCCTCCTCAGCCCTCTGCCTGTCCCGACAGGCCATGATCACACGGGCCTGCAGCTTCAGCAGCTCCGCGGCCGTCGCCCGCCCGATGCCGCAGTTCGCCCCGGTCACTATCACAGTCTTTCCGCGCATGAGACCCGCTGGGTAGCTCAGCAGTTTCAGCGCTTTCCGCCTTAAGAACATTCTCCGGGCGACGAAAAGAACCCCGCCGCCGAGGACAGCGGCTAAAATGACCGCAGCAGACATCAGTGCAGGAACGCTGAGTGTTGAATGACAGCGTGCGCGTGAGCACAGCGGACCGCATTACCCAAAATGCACCGCTTTGTTATGGATTCCTATTTTTGAGCTAGGCTGTTCAAGCCTGCTAGTTTATTACATATAGGCCCGGTTTCACAAACAGGGCTTAGCTTAAGCCAAGACTAGGCATTAGTTAAATAAAGATATTTAAGCAACTTTTACAAAATTGTCTTATAAGACAATATTACAGGTGTGCATCTTAACACAGAACAATGGCACTGTTTGTAAATGTTGCCTAAATATCTTAATTGAACTAATACCTAGTCCTGGCTTAAGCTAAACCCCGTTTGTGAAACCGGGCCTAAGAGTTAATAGTCTAAATAGATAGATTTGGTGAATGTTTTGGCACTGTAGTCCTTTATCATCCAAAAAGTGAATTTAAATAAAACAATGTAATACAACAGTATTTTTTTTTTATTATTAATTTCAAATACAAAGTTTTTAAATACATAAACAGACCTTAAGTGCAAAGTTCAAAAAACATGGTGTCAGTAAACTATAGCCTATAATAAATAAGAGCGCTAAAGTGCTACACAACTAAACATATGTTAGAACTAACGGCTAAAACATTTAATTCTAAACAGAATTCGTTGTGTTAATTCAGTGTCACAGAGCAACATCTTAACTACATTCTTAAAAATATATAAACCATATATAAATACAGCAAAAAGTCTAAACACATATTCCTGTTAGTAAGTACTGTAGTAATACTAGCTCATTTTAGTACAATTATGGCACTCTGTAGATGAACAAGATCAGTGCAGACTCAAGAAAGAGAGGAAGTGGAGTTAAAGGAAGCAGACAATCTAAGGTTGCTAATAATACTGCTGGTGTGGTTGTTTTTCTTAGGACTGGCTCTCAGTGTTCGGGTCCTCGTATATGTAACTGCCGACACCTCCAGTGTTCACCCCTGAACAAAAACAGTCAAAGATGAACAGGGGTTTTCAAGCATCAGAACAAAAAATGTTTACTACATTTTAAAAAATGATGGATTTTTATTACGTTTTTTATAACAGTAAAGCATCACATGACCCCTTTAATATGTATGTAAGAGAATGAAATTGGAAAACGGACAACGGAGAAATATACCTTTTGGCCCAAAGAGGACAGCATAACAGGGTTTATGGCAGTACGGCTGGCCATCGTGCTGTAGTTTAACACAGAACAGATGGAGACTATTTACTCATATCTGGATGCATTGCACAACATGTACATTTGTTAATTTAAATCAAAAAATGTACAATCAAAATGTATTTTTTATCATTTGCCCAAAATAAATAATGAAGAATCAAATATTTATTAAAAAGAATAGCCCAAAATGCAGTAGAAAATATAAGTTACTTAAAGGGATAGTTCACCCAAAAATGAAAATTAGATGTTTATTTGCTTACCCCCAGGGCATCCAAGATGTAGG
>JAUMHQ010000083.1:4485582-4510293 GCA_032361165.1 Enteromius paludinosus
AGTGAAAACAGTTCTATTGAGAATTAGGGTGCATTGAATAACATTATGTGACCACAGAGAAGCAGATAATATGACACTGACGTAATGAATATGCAGATTGATATATGACATCATCTAGCAATCTAAAGCAGGTTTTAAATCGGATGTGTGGAAGGTTTAATAATTTTTTGTTCCTGTTTCAAAGTGTACAGATAGACGGCTAATATGTGTGCCGTTGATATGTTCAGTGTTCATGTAAACTGTTTAATAAACACTTTTTTGAGCCTCTTAATTAGTTTTGTTTTTTAATGTAAATGATTCAATAAATACCGCACCGTGACATGCATACCGAGGTATTACCGTACCGTGAACTTTTGATACCGTTACATCCCTAATTAATATATTTAAGTTTTTGCTTATAACAAGTTTTAATTTTCAAGTTGAGTCCTACGAAATAGTGGCAGTTGTATTAGTATGAAAAAACACAGCTGATTACAGAAAGCCATGATTCACCAGTAAGAATGAAGTTTACTAGAGATTTGTATAAGTTAAACGGTTATAACACTATTTTTTACTATTTTGAGTAGAGAATAAATCCAAGAAATATATATATTTTTATTACATTTTAAAATAGTAATTTAGCCTGTTTTTCCGTGAGAATAATACTATCAGTTTTTATTGAAGTACTTTCAGCGCAGTGCTATTTTCGTCTAGTTAGCACCTGGTTAAGCAGGATTGCGTGTGTTGAGTTAATTAAAGCATTATTTTGTGGAGAAATTTGGTGTGAAAAGTGCCACTGTTTACTAAAGTAGCCCTTTTTTTATCTGTTGATGTGAAACAGAGCTGAACCCCACCTGGAGCTGTAAAGTGGTTGCCTATTGTTTCCAGATTTTTTAGGTTTTTGAGGATGTTGTTTTTTCAGAGGAGGGGCCTTCCAGGCATCCAGTTCACTGACATGCCGTGCCAACCTTTTCAGGTTTCTCCCGCTCTCGACTTTCCACAGGAAATGTTTTGAGGAAGTGAGAGTTGCTGATGTGACAGTTGCGAATGGTATTGTCAGATTACAGCATGGTGCTTAAATGTTGCACAACAAAGAATCATGAGAAAGACTCTCAGACCGTGACCTCAGAGGCCCTGGCTGTTTCTGGTTGTAGCACAGCAGGCGAACAAAAGCACACAGGTGTGTTTACACAGCATTTCGAAGAAGACCCGGATGAGTGTTGTCAATAGTAACATCGGTAACTTCCTCAGGTGTCTGACCTAAAAAGTGTTTCCATTGTCTCTCGGGCTTATCGTGCGGTCTGCACTCAGTCCTTAAACCATAATAATGACTCAATGGCTCCAAGTTTCACTGTGGATGAGTGAGTAATGGCAATTGGGATATGAAGCAATATGTCCAAAATTAACCTCCCTGTGATGGGTGAACAAGAGAAATGAATATTTAGCTCTGATGAAACTGTATTACAGCAGCAAATCAGCATATTAGAGTGATTTCTGAAGGAAATGTGTCCCATGATGATGTGAAGAATGCAGCTTTGCATAACATGAAAAAAAGTACTTTTTAAAATGCTTGCATTATAATACAGATTTATAATTTGATCTAATAAATTTAGCATTTAGCATATTCACATTAAAAATGTTTTTTTTTAATGTTAATAATGATATATATATATATATGTATATAATTGAATGCATATGGATATTTCTATAGCATGTGACCCTGGATCACAAAACCAGCATACATATACAATGAATTGGTCATATTTATGCTTTTTTATGCCAAAATTCATTAGGATATTTATATAAGATCTTGCTTCATGAAGATAATTTATATATTGATGATCAAAACTTGGGTTTTTATTAGTAAAATGAGCATGATGACTAGTTGTCCAGGGTCACAATATGTGTAACAATTTTATTACCAACCAAAAAAAAAAAAAGCAAATCTACAACATAATGACTTTTTTAATAGCTATTAAAATAATGACATGTAAAGTGGATGCCAGTTGTTTTCAGATTAAGAGAGATTATGGTGATCATTGTTACAGTTCATCTTTCCAGTCCTAATAAAGTGACTAATATATAAAGTGATATATATTTTTGTATTTATATATCACACTGATTTATTACTCTAATTTGGCACAAATGTTAAGGTTAAACCCTGACTATTTGTTTTGTCCTTCAGTATCTACGGAGGAGGACTCGGGTTGTGTGACAGCGGCGCTGGGAAACACATGGAGTCACAGTGTAAACACACGCCTCATCGTTCAGTACGAGGACACCGAACGGAGACAGGTAAACACATTCTTACTCCTCTCTGTGAATCAGCAAAACTTTGTTTAAATATCCCAAAAGCAAACTCGAGGTGACTTAAACAAACGCAAAACCAACTGAAAAACACCCTAACCAGATGCTAAAAATCTTTAGTAGGCATATACGCAATAGAAATGTTCGGTTTTTCTTGGGAAAAGTGATCAGCGGTATTGATGACCACAACAATTGTTTTCTCTCTAGAATGAAAATTCCCCCCAATACCTGTAACTGACTAGCAACTTGCAAATCACGATTCTGCTGTTCTCCAGTTTCCAGGAAATGCGTCGGTACAGGGAACTAAAACTGCTCACATCCAGCGATTTCATCTTTAAGACAAGCTTAAAAAGAAGGAAAACTGCTCGCTCCACCAGCCCTCTCGTTGTTTAGGCCTGCCCTGCTTGTTTTCATCCTGTCAAATGATGGCATACCTCAATGCCCCTACACCCTCACAGCCCTGAGCACTTTGTTTTTCTCTTTTCCGACTGAGCTCCCGCCTAAAGAAAAGCGCACTGATAGAGAGGCAGTGGTCCAAAACTGCTGGTACACAAGGAAGGCAATGGTGCCTGGCTCTTTTGTGCGCTTCAGTAGCTCTGGCAAGGCCACTCCAGTAAAAAAAAACTCCCTGCTTTTTAGCCATTTACTGAGGAATTTATCCATTAGAGGTAAAGTCATGCAACTGATGTGCATTTGGCTTAAAGTAAAGAGAACCGGAAAGCTTTGTGTTTGTGTGCCACGGCGCATCAATAAGGAGCTGCGTCCACACAAAGCGAATGGCAGCAGGTTTGCAGAAACGAACTCATTCCTAACCACAGGTAACTGGATATCCCCGCAAATGCGGCCATTTATTGTTATACAAATAAGCCTAAAGGCTTGCTGTCTGCGGATGGTTCGCTTGACACAGAACAGCGTTTCATTAAGTCCCTAGGAATACCGCAGTCATATTAAGCAGAAGTCACAAAAGCTTCAGTTGTTTATTATGTTTGGAAGTCTGAATCATTTCCGACGTGTGTTTACGCAACAGTTAGCAGACAGTTGCGTACTTCATCTAGCTCCTATTTCCTCTTTTGAGTTTTGATGAGTAAATTTTTTACTAGGGTGCCTCATTTGGAGCATGCCACACCCCAGTGCAGGGTTTCAATATTAGAGGCGATGACAAAAAGAGTTATGTTGATTCTCAAGAATCTCTAGCAAGTAGTGACGCAGGTTTCCGGCTGGCTCTGCTGAGTCGGGTAACTCGATGCTGCTGCTGCTGCTTTCCTACAGGCTTCCAGGATCCTTTGATTGCTTGTGTGCTCATTGACGTAGCAGCCTCATAAATGCCTTTATTTGTGGCCTGGGGAGAAGAGTTCAGTCACGTGAAATAATCCCAAGTAGTATTATTAGGGTTGTTCATTTAGTCTACTAAATTACAATGATGTATATATATATTAAATTATTAATATTCTATTCTAATGAAGTATTATTGTGTTGTATGATATATTATAACTTAATGTTGTTGTTGTTGTTATTTTAAGTAAATAAAAGTGTTTCATGAATTGTGTGTATGATATGTATCATTGTTTTCAAAGAACCACAGAATTTACACAAATGTCATGAAACAATCATTATTTCTAAATCATTATTTATTTAAAAAATATATTATATTGGAAACCATTTTTTAATATCTTAATTTGGGCTTTGTGTGTTTGCATACTTTATTTAAATTATTATTAATTATTAATTTATAGTTACTCAGTAGGGATGCATTAAATTGATCAGTAAAGACTCAAATTCTTACCCAAAAATATTTTTAAT
Source organism: Enteromius paludinosus (assembly GCA_032361165.1). Taxonomy (NCBI): domain Eukaryota; kingdom Metazoa; phylum Chordata; class Actinopteri; order Cypriniformes; family Cyprinidae; genus Enteromius; species Enteromius paludinosus. The sequence continues at coordinate 4,489,669 of JAUMHQ010000083.1, forward strand.
AAATTCTGTTCCTTTGAACATCAGTTTACTCAAAAATATTGAAAGAATTGGCAGCAAATCAGCATCTTAGAATGATTTCTGAAGGATCATGTAAAATGCAGCTTTAAATCACAGAAATATATTCATTTTAGAAAAATATTAACATGAACAGTTTGAACTGTAGTCATTTTTTTCACAGTATTACTATATTTACTGTATATTTGATAACATAAATACATCCTGGTGAGAGACAACTTCTTTAGCCAAAATTTTGCTTTGTCATGACTAAAATAAATAGCATTTTAAAATACATTCAAATATTGTATATATATATATAGTTTTAATAATATTTCACATTATTTTCTAGATGCAGTATAAATATTCCTAAAAATTATTAATTATTAATATTAATCTTAATTATTAGCTATTAAACCTGTGTCGATAGTGTGGCCTTGAGGTGATGCTTAGTCCTTCCTTTAAAGGGGTCATACAAAGCCAATTTTCCACTAGCTAATATGATTATTTAGGGTCTTAATGGAAAGTTTGTAATATAGTTTGTTTTCAAATTTCTCAAAGAAAGTGTAAAAAACGCTCATTTCCCCTGTCAGAAACAGCTCTTTAGAAATCACTCTGTTCTGTGTACTTCCCCTTTAAGTCTTCACGAGCTCCGCTGACTCCGCCCCTCATAGCTGCTCTCAGAGGATGTTTTTTTAGTCATATTCATAGTGAAACTTGCTAATTAGCTCATTATTAAGAAAGGTTATTTGCAAAGATTCATTAAAAGACATTATACTCACTGCTTCTGCACAGCAAATGTCCCAGAGTAAAATTCACTCTATACAGAGAACATTTGGTCCCTCTCTAAATAGTTAAATTAACTCTGAAGCAGAGTTAAAGTTAATGAGCTAATTAAGTGACTCATTAAATGATCATCGAGCATTAGTGATGAACACCTGCTGTTGTAGGATTGACTACAGGCACAGATGAACTCAACTCAATCTGTGAAGATCTCAGCATCAGCAGCTTCACTCATTACTAACCAGACTGACTTTGTAGTTCTCAGGAAATAGAGGATCAGATGATGACGTTTTATTGTTAAAATCAGTGATAGTTTTAGTTGAGCTCTTGACCCTTGACCCCTGTGTTAGATCTCTTTCTGTACCAGTACACATGCTGCTGTGAAGCAGAGAGAGCAGTGCTGGGTGTTGAGAGTTTCATCAAAGCTTTTATGATGACACTGTCAGTTTTTCTCATTTATACATTTTCATAATCAACTGTAAAACTACTGTAAGTTAACAAAGCTCAGCTCTAATAGTTATTGTGAGTGAATTATAGTCCATGTAACACATAAACTGTGCTTCAGTATTATGCAGACATCAAGAAGCAGAATATGGATCTCAACAATGGTGACAATCGAATAAAGTTCTTCATTCTGCAATGCATGCTGGGTAACACCAAAGGTAAAACTCCCATCATGCACTGCAGTATGAGTAATTATTAGGTGCGTTCGAGATGCACTACACTAGCCTGCCACCGGCTGGAGTAAAGAGACGGCCGTCAGGTCGGACACTTATAGGTTTCCTAGTGTGCTGAATCAACGTCATTAACTCTTATACAATAATAATATATTTACCATATCGCCCAATCTTCATTTTCATCATTAATGTATTGTTTGAATATCAGATATTCTATATAAAGATTGATTACATACAGGAACTTACACAACAGTCAAAAACACGCAGCACACTTCGTGCTTGTCGTCACATAATCTGACCAATGAGAATAAAGTGTGTCGTCATCGAGGCTTTCGCAGACGATTTTGAGCAACTGCAGCGCCTGACCTGTGCGACTGCTCTCGTTTTGCTCTCACGGTACTTTGATGGCACATGTGATCGAAACGCGGCTGCAGCACCGATCAAAGTCGAACAAATGATCATCCCAGAATGCATTGTTTTGTAAGGCGGCAGCCGATGTTTTGTGGCGCCGCATGAAGTCGAACGCACCTAATGTCACCACTGTTGAGGATCATATGATAAATGTTCATGTCTAAAAGCCCGAGCAGAGGCACTCCTCTATGTTCAAAACTGAAATATTATTTGTGGTTTAATTTCAGCTGAATATCAGTCAACAAATCAAAGATCAATTTGATCTTACATTGGACTATTTCCACATCCCCTCCCCCTTACCCTGTTGCAGTGTTATGTCTTGTGATTATGTTTTATGTGCTTGTTGCTGAGGTATTTTTTTCCCTGATCTCAAACTGGCTTCCTCGGAAGGTAGTCTGGGAGTTTTTTTTTTTCCGCCTCCTTATCCAAATGCATCTTACTTCTCTTACTTACTTTGCTACCTCTCGATTGACCTGTCTTGCCCCCCCAATGTGATGTTTGAGTATTGTTCGGAGGGGTCCCATCTCGCTGCATGTAACAGTGTATGTGACAAATAAAGGCTTATCATCATCATCATTTGTAATGTTTCTTTAAATAAGTTCTAAATAAAAAAATACAAGCTCGTCTGCTCCCACAAGCTCTTGAGCCAGCAATGCATAAATGTTTGCTGTGAAACAATATTGCAATTGCTTGGAAGCAAACAAATGGAAGTTTGTTTTGAAAAGTTAGACGGAGACCGAGCCGAACGCCAAACTCTTGCCCGCGCTAGGGTTCGAAGTTCACCGTTCTCCCGGCTCGCTCCCCAGACAGCACGCCAAATTCTCTATTTCATTTACTGTGAGGAAAGCATGAACTCTTGAAAATCATTTTGTTTTATTGTTGTGATCATTGTTTTTATGATCGTTCTACTTCTTTTTTTGTGATTATTGTTTTATTATTGTTTTTATCATAATTAAACTTCCTTTTATGTAAAGCACTTTGAATTACCTCTGTGTATGAAATGTGCTATATAAATAAACTTGCCTTGCCTGGCCTTGCCTTTAAATCGTTCTGAATCTCTTCTTGTTTTAGATTGTCATAGCCAAATCACCCGTGGCCCCTTTTGCCGTGCTGAGCTACACCGTTCAGAAGGAGGGCATCCGTCTTGAGGGTGAGTGTGCTGGACACAAAACTAAAACTCATTCCCAATGTACTCTCCTGAAATAATCACAGCATGTCACGCTAAAACATGACATTGATGTAAGGCAGGTAAGGACAGGTCTTAGTACCAGTGGAAATAAAAATGATTCTTAAGAAGCAATCATGATATCACACAGAAATTGTACAGACAACGTTAATTCTGCATTATTAAAAAGGGATTTTTTTAAGGTTTTGTTTTAGTCATGCAGGATTTCAGTTGTTGCAGGCTAATCTACATTTTAGTGACTGAAAGCCACAACTCAAATATAAAGTCCCAAATTTGATTTATTTTTTTACAGAGTGTTAGTAATCTGAATCATAAAAAATCCTACGGTTGGTTTGAAAAACGCTAATAAGACAAATACTCTCACTTGTGTGTGTGGTATTCGTTGTTAAACCTTCTGGGCCAGAACTTCTGCCCACTTCGTTTTAATGTCCAGGACCTCTGGCTGTTCTGTCAGGACCGTTTGAATTCATCCGTGGGCTTCACAGCTTACCTCGCGGTGGTTTGTGTGGATTCCCAACACCGCAACACTTTAATGGGAAACAGGATATCGGAGGAAAAACACAGTGGGAATGTTTTGGCTCTTCGGCAGAGGTTTATGGTGGTGTACGTGTGGTGGATTTTTAACAGCACTTGGAAGAGGATTCAAAAGTTTTTCACCTTGATGTAGTCGAATTCATTTTGGGGTTCGGAATTGAAGCCATTTGTCTATGCATTTAAACAGAAATCTATAATTAATATCAGTGGCATCAGTTATTATCATAATTATATAACTATAAGAATAGTCAAACAGCTCACACTTCCTGTTAATGTGTGTGCCACGGCTGATATGAGCTCACATTCAGGAGCTTGTTCTTGTTTTTGTTAAGTTTGATTAGAGGAAGCAAGTACTAAATTAGCACATTTGGTACTTTTGTTTAGAGATGTTGTAGATTTAAAAAAAACTATTTTGGAGCTGCAACTAACATTTCTAATTTAGTGTTTGATAACTTTATTCAGTATCTTTATATGTCCTACTTGCTGAAGGGCACGGGTAGCTAAATTTAGCTAAACAGGTAGCGATTTCTTAAACCAGATGCTATTTTTAAGATAAAATAAATGTTAAAATTGATAGCTCTCAATTATAATGCAAAGTTTAATGGCAATAGTCAGTGGGTAAATATTAGGGAATATTTTCAAAGAAGTCTCTTATGTTGTGTGCGCGCGTGTGTGTGTGTGTGTGTAGAGTCAAAAAATATCAATTAATAAGTCAATCAATCAGTGTTTACACCAGACATTTGGGGTATTATTTTAAATAAGAACATGAACAGTTCTTTTTCATTTTTTTTGTTCAAGCATGTCCTGAATTTTCATTTTCAGCCAAGAATTTTGACTTTGATGCATCGCTACGTCTAAGCAATTCACTATTTCTGTATTTTGCTGACAGAGCTTCTCTATGAAGTGTTTTTGTGTCAGAGAGTGACAGAGTCTTGTGTGTGTCCAGTTCAATCCAGCTATTGAATAGTTTTGCTGTGGTCTGGCTCTCTGCATCAGTTGTGTTAATCAGTCTTTCTCTCTCTCTCAACAAGTGCATCTTTGATGTGTGGCGCTCAAGGCCTGCCAGCTTCAAATAAAGCCCCTGTATGAGAAAGGCCTTTGAAACACTATTCACACACTTCTCTCTGAGCTCTTAACACAATGTCCTCAAGTCAGTCGCACATGCATACACTAATACTTCCTGCCAATATCTGATCCCAACACGTCTCTGTGTTTCACTATAATCCAGAAATAATTATGGTTGGTTACTGGTGTATGGGTGATGGCAAAAATGCTGATATAACCGAAATAAAAGGAACCACAACTTCTTGTGATACATCTGAAATAAACACCTCTTCCCCCAGATGTGACATATAAGATGTGTATACAGTAAGTCTCCTATGCTCACCAAATATGCATCTATGTTATAAAAAAAATACAGTAAAAACGTCTAGGTTACGAACGTAACCCACGTTTCCTGAAGGAGGGAACAGAGACATTACATATGGGAACTTGCCAGAGAGACCGATTGCCTTTGAGCTTTATACAAAAGGCCAATGAACATTGGCGTACACTTAATTGCGCTCAGGTGCACCTTATCACTGCGTGAGTATAAGAGGGCACGAGCGGAGTGCACATGCAGGTTTTCACCTGCTGCCTTCAGTGAAGACATGGGAGGACACGGGCCGAACTCTAGGCACTCTTCGTCGACAGAGAATGCTTGTAGGTCCCCCACCCTCTTAATGGAAGCCAGCATAGGCAGGAGTGCTGTTTTCAGTGTTAGATACTTCAGATCAGCAGACTAAAGGGGCTCGAAGGGAGCTTGCCGCAGGCCATGTAGGGCGACGGCAAGGTCCCAAGCGGGCACAAGGTGTGGTCTCGGGGGATTAACCCGACGCGCACCTCTGAGGAACCGAAGGACGCTTCCCGAGGGACGCACCCTCCACTGCATTGTGATATGCGGCTATGGCAGCGACATATACTTTAAGAGTCAAAGGGGACAGCCTGCACTCCAACTTCTCTTGCAGGAAGGAAAGCACAACTGTTATCATGCGTCTCTGTGGGTCCTCTCCGCGAGAGGAACACAAGTCGACGAAAAGACCCCATTTCAGAGCGTAGGCCTGCCTCGTAGAGGGAGCTCTCGCTTGGGAGATGGTCTTTATAACAGCGCAGGAAAGGCTGGTGAAGTCTGACGGGTCCCGTCCAGGAACCAGACGTGCAGGTTCCATAGATCGGGACGCGGGTGCCATATGGTGCCTCTGAAAGGTTTTGAGAGGAACCGCTGTCTTGTGACTGAACGTATCTAGGCCGTTCAACATGGCCTGCCCGCGTTCGCTGGTGAGACGGCCTGTCATTTTGAGTCCAGCTCCATGATGAGAAAAGAGATCCTCTGAACCGGACAGAGTTTGCTCTTTTCTCGGTTGACCTGAATTCCCAGGCTGAGGTGCCGAAGCACTATGTCCCTGTGCATGCACTACAGATCCCGCAAGTGAGCTATTATCAGCCATTCGTCAAGATAGTTGAGGATGCGGATACCCATATGCCACAGCGGGGAGAGGGCACCCTCCGCGACTTTCGTAAAGATGCAGGGAGAGACAGACAGGCCAAAGGGTAAGACTCTGTACTGATATGCTTGACCCTCGAACACAAAACGGAGAAGGGGTCTGTGTCGAGGCAGAATCGAAACATGAAAGTACACGGCTTTCAGGTCGATGGCTGCTTCGGAGTGAGCATTTTGAATGGCAGCCTGAGAAGGGACCAATTCAAAACTCTCAGATCCAGGATGGGTCTCAACCCACCGCTCTTTTTGGGCACGATGAAGGACGGACTGTAAAACCCAGACCTCATCTCGGCTGGAGGGACAGGCTCGATTGCTTCCTTCGCCAGTAGGACAGCAACCTCCACACGCAGGACGGCAGCATCGCTCTCTGGGCGGACAGAGGTATAGCGAATTCTGCGGTACCTGGACGGGTGCGTGGCGAACTGAATGGCATAGCAGAGGCGTACCGTCCGTATCAACCACCGCGAGGGGATGGGAAGTGCTATCCAGGCTCCCAGCCAAGTCGCTAGGGGAATCAAGGGAATGTTGATCGCCGTGCCAGCAGTGGGGCAGCCTGTAGGGGGACAGGGGCAGGGACTGTGAGTCTGGCTGCGTTGAACAGCGCTTACCTGCCTCCCTGGATCCTGCACTGGCGACACAGCACCCTGGGTCAGCATCTAAGGGGACAAAAACATTTGGGTCAGATGGGAACCTCCGGGCACTGGGCCCAGAGGTGATGAGGAAATCTGTTCTTTCTGTGAAAAAGTGGGTACTGCCGACCCGTGGGCCGACAGCAGCTGAGTCCCCTCCCCGGCCCTCCTCTGGGAGTGGGGACGGTGATGTCATCGTCATCACCCGAAGAGCAGTCTTCATCACCTCCGGGCAGCTTGTCTCAGGAAAGCTTCCCGCCCCTCCAGGTGTTTCTGGCCGGTCACTGAGCAGCAGGCGGCGCCCCTCGCCCGCGGCCATCCTTTGGCGATGAACAGGTGGAGGCTGTGCACCAGGTTCAGCCTTAGATGTCGCTCCTGGGCCCCTGCAGTGGACATCACCTGACCAAGGGCAAGTGCTGTGACTTTCGTCGCCCATAGAGCGAAGTCAGTCGCACCGCGGAGTTCCTGCATTGACCCCCTGGTTAGGGCGCAGGCGTGACGAGTAGGGAGCTCGCCACAACTTGGAAAGCTCTTTGTGCATCTCTGGCTCCCAGAAACCAATCATCCAGCCACGAAGGGTCGGCCAGAGGTACACGGGGCACCTCCAAACCGATTCCTGCCGCGGCACGGAGGAGCAGTCCAGTCTTCAGTGTCACATGATCATTCACAAATAATATAGTTATTTTTTTTTTTTACTTGGTGCTCAAGTAACATTTCCTACTATCCCAAATCAAAAAAATGTTGTGGTTCCCCCCAGAATTACTTGACAAATACAGAGTTAAAAAAAAACAACAACATATACTTAAAATAGAATTTTTTTAATTATGCAAGTTTCAGTTTCAAACTTGCTGGATGTAGTGGAACAGATTTTTTATGTTATTTTTACTTTTTTCAACATGAACAGATGCTTAAAAACACAAGATGTCTCTCATTTCAAAACAATGAAAAAACATACACTTGAAATTAATATTTTGGGCCTTAACCTTCGAGTGTTTACTATGACATACTGTACCGCACCAGTCAATGATGCCTCATCGCTAAAAATGATCTCATCACGTGTAACTCATTCTGTATTACTGTCATCTCTCCAAGTTGCATAACGTCCTTTTCCATAAGTGTCATTGCACAGTTTTATGTGATTTTTTGCAGGAAGTTGTGAGATTGTTAGGTAATCTCAGCATTTAATCCTACCAATAAGCCTAAATTTAAAGTTCCTGGCAAGAAACAAAACCATAGGCCTTCTTACGTCAGACTTTGTCAAAAAAAATGTGAAGGCATACAATTTTTTTTTTTTCATCTGTCACATTAACCTTATTTTCCATAGTGTTGAAATATTTGGAGTTTTTTCCAGAAATGTAATATGTGTTTCAGCATTTATTCACACATATCATAATGATTTCTAAAAGACACTGAACTGACACTTTCTTTAATTTTTTCAGCTTGTATTTTTTTTTTTTTTTTTGCTACCGTTGTGAGTTATAAAGTTAGAAATGTGAGATGTAAAGTTTATATTCTGAGAACATATCAGTCTTTTTTTTCTGTTCAAAATTACACTTTGTAACTCACAATTGCTACTTTGTATCACACAATCTTGAGTTATGAAGTCAGAATTCTGAGTTATACTGTAAAGTCGCAGTTCTGACTTTATAACTCACAAATGCTACTATATATCACAGATTTTTTTCTCATAATTGTGACTTTATATCTCGCAATTCTGAAAAAATCTGAATCAGAATTGTGAAATAAAAAGCAATAACCTTTTTCAAAAATTTTATTTCATATGTCATTAGATGTCGTAAGATGTTTTGTGCAGTGTGAGCAGTTTAGTTTTTAACGAGTCAATAACTCAAATATTAATCAGTTGAGGAGGAATACTTCTTAGCTACTTTTTAATTTGTTAACTAACCTGCAGTTGATTCATACAAATAATTATGCAATTATGTAAATTATATTAATAAAAACATCTTAATAGTAATATTAGTATTAGTAATTTTTATCATAATCCTGCAGTTCTAATACAAGGCAGAATAGAGAGAAGAACAAAAGAGATATTACCCTAGATCTCAAATGTCTGGGATTTCACTTATGGTTACAGGATTGTTTAACAGCCTGCTGAGACTCACCATGGAGCACATATGGAACATGCTGTCACTGCAGAATAGAAGAGCTGGACGGCACTGTGTGTGTTTGTGTCTGCCTGTCTATCTGTCTGTCTGTCTCCATATGGTCGGCCTTTTCATCTCACCATGAGCAAGAAGTGACTCAAACCTGCTTTCATACGTTACAGTAAACGCCGTAGCACCAGATGACAGGAGCATGCTGACATTAATCATGAATATGTCTCTTAGTCCTCTCAGTCTTATTCAGCACATGCGGATTCATTGGACTGAGCTTAGAGCTTCATGCCTAAATAAATATCAGCAGCATTCATTTAATAACTTGGCACATACTGTAATGAGCTCTAAAGACTCTCTGTGAAGTTGTGTGCAAATGTATCACTATGAATAATGTAGGCCATAGTGCTGCTGACAGTAATAGTGTATAATACTGTACACATCTTCTTAAAGGAAACAAAAGTAAGAACAAACTTGTCATATGTCTTATCAACTTATCACAAACAGGCCTTTTCATAATGGTAATGGATTAGCGACTAATCTCTAAAGATTTGCCAATTTCCACTTTGAGAACGAAACTCTTGAACTTTATGTACCTAACAAAGCCAGGGTCTACTCTTATGTCTAATGTATATAGAAACCTTTATATACATGTATATATAGTGTATATTTAATGTATATAGAAATAGCGTCAAAGATTTTTGCTTTAAAGGTATTTTGTTTTTATTAGGAACATTTTTTTTTGCCATGTTGGATCAGTTAGAGTCAAGAGTCAGATTCCTATGAGTCATTACTCAAACAAAACGAGGTGAGGTATTTTATTACCATTTCCACTGTATGAATTTCTGAATAGTTATCCAATCTGAGGGATTGTAAAACATATTTATGTAATGGGACTTCTTGATTCGAATACCTTCCACTTCCTTATTTGTTACTTGCGGTTTATCATAGTTTGCTTTTTATTAATGTTTTCAAAGCAAGAGCTAAGCATGCAAGAAGAATTCTACAAAGGAATCCAGTATATTTGAATCAATGGCTTCCTGCTAGGGCCCAGAGCCAAGTCATTAGAGAATGACTTGACTATTGGTTTAATGCTGTAATAGTTCTCTGGTACTAGAGTTACCAATTGGAAATAAGGACATATTGTGGTGTATTACTCATGTCTTTTTGGGAAACTTGAAGAAAAAAAAAAAGTTTTTTGTCAACATGGTGATAAATGTTGTGCAAACTAATTTGATCTAGTCCAGCTTGGTCTTATTGTTATCGAAATAAAATTATTCAATTAAATTTGCTTCCATTGAATACTGAATGTCTCAAACAGATGGTATAGGCTACAAAGGAAGTTGTATGGACAAACTTTCCGTAGCCTGTTTGAAAGAAACTCATTTGTTAGTACAAATCTAATTGAGGCATGCTTGGTCTTCCGGTGTGTTCATAGCCAGTGGCATATCCCCGGTCAGTCCAGTAGATGGATATGATTGTAGCTTTTCATTGTGGCTGCACTACTTGGTATCACGTGGCAATCCACCACCGCAGAGATTGACACTGGCACCCCTTCTAAATCTAAGTGGATTGTCTTTAAATGGCTTATTATTATTGGGCAGCACTACCGGGAAATTTAGAAATGGTTTCCATGGACTATTTCATGGACCATCGACACCTTCTCTTTGTTTTAAAGGCAATCATTTTACTGTTCATTTGTAAATTAACAGCTAAGAGACATGTACTGACATGAAACTTTATCCGCTCCCTCAACCAGGTGCAGGTTCCCTTAGCGTTAGCTTTCTCTACTACAATTTTAAAATTGACTAGCTTGGTATGTTATGTAATGGATGAAATGTCAAAGGTGGAAAAGAATGAAGAGTTACCCAGGAGCTCCTTAAACTGAACCAGTCACTGAAAATTACTGCAAAGTCTTCTAACTGTGGTATAGGTATACCTTGATGTTGTTCTGGTCGAACAAGATTAACATCAACACTGATTCCTGCCTGCTTTGCTTTAGCTGCTGAGAACTGTACTTGCTGATGAATCACCTACTCCATATCGTCCCAGTACCAAGAACCAAGAACCAAAAAATGTCATTCAGAATCAACAAAGCATGGAAAATCTTATCTTGAGGAAATGGTCATGGTGATGTAAAGCATAGGAAGCAGTGAAGTGAATTGGGGTAGGTAGTTCAAGTGTTCTTTGGTTTGTAGGGTAGCTGAGGAATCTGAATTAGAAATGCCCTAAATCCGCATCCCGGTTGCTTCATTATTTTGCTACTCTGCTCCGCTGCATTGCATTGCCAGTGGTCTCTGGTGCTTGGGTCACCACAAATTGTCAACTGTCACTGAAAATGAATGATGTCTGGCAATGTTCCTACCAAGACCAGCTCATTTGAGTATAAAACATGAATTAGATCAGAGGAAGGATCAGTTTTGGGGCGTTTCCACTGCACGGTTTGGTACAGTTCGCTTTTGGGGGGTTTTCCACTGGGAGAAATACCTAGTACCTGATACTTTTTTTGCAGAAAAAAACACAAAATAAACTGAGCCGTGCCATGCTGTACTGAACGTGCCGAGTCGAGTCATACAACACAGTGGAAAATGCCATTTGTGTCAAAACCAAGACAAGAGGATTGATTGTAAGTTGATTAGACTTTGTCCATTACAAGACAATCAAAAGTAAAGCCTTTCAAATTTAAACCAAAAGTAAGCTCCGGCGATGAAGAAACCAGCAAGACCAGGAGCTCTACATTCATCTTGCCTCGGAGCATCTTCTTCTACTTACTTTGTGTGCTCAGGAAGACCGTTTTGTGCTTGAGTGCCACCAAGCAGTGTACTGTACAGCAGCTCCAGGCATGTGAACAAAAGCGGCAATCTCATTGGTTGGCCAGTTTTTAAGGCAGCGTGTCAAACCAAAAAAAAAACGAAAGCGAGGCGTTTTTTTACAAAAAATGCCACTTTTACACATTGTGTTTTATGCTTGGGTGTGAACACTCATATTGGCGCCCTGTGTTTAGTCACGAGGCGTTAAACGTAGGCAATATTCAGTGTGAACAGGCCTTAAAGCAAGTCCTTGTGGAACAACTGATTACTGCAAGACAAATTCAATGCAAACATGTGACCTGCGCATACAAAGTACGCATGATTAGTACACAGTTAAAAATCAGGTGGTGCACGTACAGAACGTGTACTATTCTGGTGACGAGATTTACACTGAAGCACACTGTTTGCCGCAGACCCTCACATATATTTTAGGCTTAACCCAAATGGGGCATCAGAGGTGGATAGTCCTCACCTAGAGCCTCAGCAATGCTTTTCACAGGTATTAATTTATATGTGAAGCCTTCTTCCAAACTACCTTGATTAAAAAATAAATAAGTTAATATCTTGAGGATAATGTCCTTGATGTTTAGTATTTGAAGTAGTACCTGAATTCTGTGCTCCATACGCTTAAAGCGTGATTCAGGGTAGGTTTGCAGTCTGAGCCTGCGATAAACTGGGGTTGTCATGGGGTTTGTCACACACCTCTCTGTACCTAAGAGATGAGCGTTGGCGTATATACACTTTAATGATTAACCTTTTCACCAGTGTTAGTGAGGTCACAGATGGCAGCTTCTGGTGTCGGTCAGAACACAACAGCTGCTTGTAGGGATTAGCTGTCTATTTCTCCCTTTTAGATCTCTCTCTCATTCTGTTTCTCGCTATCACAACATGTGTCCTCATAATTTCGCACAAAGACTTTCAGATTGCCTAATATACAATATTGCTCAGTTAACATTTTATGTGCACCCATCAGCCCTCATTCTGTAAACATGAATTACACCCTCTCTGTACCAGATTCACAGCCCTTTGCTCTTGGCATGATGTTACATTTGAATATTGAACTCTAGCTGAACTCTTAGCAGATAGCTGATTTGAAACATCTAAACAGTGCTTGTCATTGTATAATTGTTTCTCTTGACCTATTGCTCAGAGCAAAGATTGTGTTTTTTAAGCTTGGTTCAGAAGGAACTAAGTGGGTTTGTGGTTTGATTTAGTTCACTTATTGTGTTCACACCAAATATGAAGCGAATATGCGCATCGCCACATTTTTTTTCATCTAATTTTTGTTAATTAAAACCTTGTGCAATCAACCGTGGAAGAGATAACTACGATCGATTGTGTAAGTCCGAAATATGGCAGAAAGTCTCTTAGATTTTACCACTGGATATAGAATAACATTTTTTATTAATAGCAGCATCTCTGTAGCCATGCTAATAAAACAAAACTACTGCTACAACTGATTTTGATTGTTTTCTATGCTCCAGATAACTGTATCATAAATGTTGGGGTGCCTAGCTGCCTACAGTAATGCTCTCTTCCATTTTCTGATACTGTCAAATAAGCTCTTCGGTCATTTTTTCAACTTGCGTAGAAGACACAGTTATGGTGAATATCATGCATTCGCAGGAACTGCTACTTGAGCGAAAAATTCAATTCTCTCTTTATCGCTAATCACTCAAACGGCTTTACTGACGAGATGCACAATAATATATCAATGAATATATCGCTCAGCACTATGTTAGGCATCACAAAATTGTGTATTGTAGTTTATTCTTGTGATGACAAAGTTCAATTCAAAAAGACTTGTCCTCGCAAAAATAAAATTAACAATGGGACTTTAGAATTTTCCTTAGCCCCGCCTATTGGGGAAAACTGTTATGTAATACATCTAAATAACAGTAGTGTTGGTGCAACGTCATTGGATTTTGGTTAGACTAACCGAGCTTTCTTTCCGTAATGGGCAGGGAAAAGCAGGTCTGGGATAATGCTGCTCCTTTCATGAAAGTGGTAACAGGCCTAGATGGCTGGAGGCAAAGGGAAGCCTTTGGGAACAGCAATATCCTCTTGGAATTAAATTGCCAAGTTCAGCTTTGATCCTTTGGAGAGGAGATTTTATTTAGTCCAGCATTGGTTTTACCCCCCACCCACCTCCCTTCTCTCTCTCAACTGCCCTCATTTTTCAGCAACTGGGTAGAGAGTGGTGCAGTTGTTGAAGAGAGGAGAGTATACAAATATATGAATAGGTGGCTTGAGAATGAGTAGGCTACTATATATGTGGCCTCGGGGAGTGGTCAACCCCAATGATGTGCTGCGTTCTCCTCATTATCTCATTTTCCCTCTCTTTGTGTTAGGTGTAAACACACACAATCATAGAGGGAGCTAGGGTGGGCCCGTCAAAATAGGGGTTGTCTTTTCTAGCTGGCAGATCTGTGTGTGGTCTTCTAGGATTTGGGAAACAGACCTAACCAAAGAGGTCAGCAACCATGACCACCAAGCTTGGCTCAACAAACCCAGCTTTACCCAGGACACTCTACAAGACTGTCTGCAGAAATGACTTATGCCTTTGATCTTTGAATTAGTTTGATTTGGAATTCTCTATGTTGTTGCCTTAAATTAGATTATATAGAACACTTTGAATGATTCTGGTAATTTCCCTTATCAGGCTTGGTCAGGACCCCTTAGAGTCACTTTTTATGCGCAAGGTATCCTTTTTGAGACATGTTTCGACTTGCAGAGTACTCTGATGTCTTTCAGTCGTTTGCTTTATGTGTCAGGTCAGGTTAGATATTTTGGAGCCTCACGCTAAACCTACTAACTTCTCTACAACTCCACATGTAACTCCAAAGATTTCTTATTGTAGCATTACTATGCACTTCCTGACCAAGCATGAAAATGTGATAAGCTGTCAGTGCCAATAGCCTCTTGGACAGCGCACCAACATATAGCAAGTTTGATTCCCGGACTGCATATATTTTATGACTTTATTTTTTTCATTACGGAGCTTTGAAATCAGGATTAAAATGTATTTGACCAGTTCTGAGTCACCACATCACTAAACCATTTCACCAAACACTTTTACGAAATGCTTTCCAGTACAGATTGTGGTTGGCAAACACTGGCGAGAAATCTGAGCATGAAAGGGTTTGAATTTGCACTGTACTGAATGGCGTTCTAATAATAATGGTACTGTTATTCATCAAGCTCAGAATGGTTTTGCCTGATGGAGAAAAAGAATTTAAGTTTTTACTTAATTGTGGTTAAAAAAACATATTGTTTCATGATGTTAATACAAATATACTAAGTATATTAGGCTATTGCCTTTGTACATGTTTTGTGTCTTCTTTCATATTTTATAATAATATAATATCTATCAGAAAATCTTCCGAAACAAATCTTACAAGTACATTCTCAAAAATCCTCATTTTTATGAAGACCAGGCACAAATTGTGTCCTCCGGGAAGATTTCATCAAGTTCTTTCCTAAACCTGCTTTGGCACGTTTTAAGTTGTTCTAACAAATTTCCTCATTAAACACTTCTAGTTTCAGATAATATGCGTGAAGTTTCACTTCAGATCTGCCTTCGTATACTTATATCCAGTGCTTCGTATACCAATATCCAGTGCTGGGAATCCCCAGCATAATAGCTTCATGCCGAATTAGCCTGGATTTTAGAGCCGTCTGACGCTGCAAAACACAAAGCAAAGTCAATGAATGACTGTAAAGCAATCTCCAAGATCTACAGAGTCTTTTGGCAAGGTCATAACTAAACTGTTTTACTTGCATAATATTCACTTACTGGATAATTATAAAGGAAAAGATTTCAGGTTCAAGGCCAGTTTATGCGAGCCGATGGACAGCGAAGGGTTAAGTCTGTTTCCTGCAGGAGAATAAATTAAATGCGGCCATAATCACATTGCAGGAATGCAGTCAGTGTACTCTTGTGAAACACCCCCTAAACCCTGGCTCTGCTCCACTCTCTCAGCGCCTCACACAAAGATGGCTTTGTTCTCTCCCCCTCTCCCTTTTCTCTTTCTCTTTCTCGACTTTTCATTTCTTTGCCTCCTCCTAACTCTCATTTGCTCTCCTCTTTCCCAGTTTTACTGTCCCTCTCTCAGCCAGTCCGTCAGCATTTCTCTCTTCCACTTTTACTTTCTCTCTTTTTCGTGGATTCTGGGTTTTTCCCATACCTTCCCCTACTTTTATTTTGTTTGGAAGATCGTATTTCTGGACTGCCATGTCTCATTTTGTTCATGTTGTGTAATTGCTTGTTTTCTCTAGAAGAAAATCTTTATGATTTATAGAGAAAATAAGTCGCTGAAAGCAGCGGCACAAAAGGACATCCTTTTTTTACATCCCTAAAACCTCACGCAGACCCGTATCATGCTGAGACTGTATCTACAATGTGCTTTCAATGGCTAGATCATCGTACATTCATGCGAAACTGTGCTTTGCATTGTTACTGATGACCAACTTAGAACCTACCGGTTTGCAAAAGCTCAAGAAGCTAGAACCTGACCATATCGTCACCAAAACAACTTTGAACTTCACACTTTAGTTATGTTGTGACTCACTTCCCCAGGCTCAAATTAGAGTCCCTGAGAGAATTGTCCTGCTGAAAGGCGGTTCATTTTCAGTTACTGATTTACCCAGGTGTTGGGTCATTTCTGGAAATTCGGTCCTTCTTGCTTGATCAATTGCTGAAAAGACATGCAAGAACTGGCGGGTTTTCTTCTAGGAACCGTCATCTGCTCGCATCTCGGAGTGCAGCTGCTGCTCTGTATTCCAACCACACGTGCATCCATGTGAATATGGAAGTACCAAACGAAAGCCTTTGCATAAGCCATGTTTCCCTGAAGATTCATTTGTTTCACAGGTGCTGGTGCTTTACCACTGCTCATTGAGTGTATGTGTGTGCACGCAAGCACATGTGCAGATTTCTGTCTGTACTTATGTGTCAGTGTCATTGTTGAACAGAAACCCCCTTCTATTTAAGTGCTAAACAGAATGACTCACCCTGTCACAGCTGCAAATGTCCGTACTCCCAGTGTTCCTCTTTCAGCAGGAGGGCATTGCATACATGGGTATCAAAACTTAAGTAACGCTGGCTATGCAGTAATAATCAGTCAAACCGAGACAGAGCCCTGTGGGGTGGATTCATCTTCCTGATCCCAGAGGCCTAGCCTATAAAAAATGAGGTTAAGTTGAGAGACATGAACTACCCTGACCCTACCTCCAATGAAAACAATGGTGTTTACTGTCAATGGTGGTTATCATCCAATTCATTACATTTATATCGAGATTATGTAAGGGCAATTACACAACTGCAGTCACCCCTTTCTGTTCTTCACATTTTGGCTCTGTTGAAAAGCCGCAGTGTCCTCAAAGCTCCACAGAGGAAATGGAGCATTTCTGAATCAGAACATTTTTTGCTGATGTCCCCAACCTTGGCTTACAAAGGACAAAACGAGGCCCTTATTAAGCTGCCCCTTTGCCAGGCCACATGGAGGATTTGCGAGTTCAATGGGATCTGCAGGAACAACAAGGGAACAACGAAACTCTTCATCCTGTCAGGAAAGCATGGCAGAGGATCCTGGACCTACAGCCTGTTTTCAACTTATTTGAAGCCTGGGCAACATGAAAGTACCATTTTTTTTTACCCAGCATGTCTAAGCTGAAGCCTCACATTATTTTCACAGATAAACTTGAAACAAAAGGCCTTGGCTGACTCAATGTTTCCAGCAGAGTGAGGAGTAGAGGGATTTTACAGAGCTGTACCATGTGTCTTGGCCAGTACCGCACTGACTCATTATTAGCAATCAGTGTCTGCTCTGGATGCCTTTAGCTGCTGTGGTTCTACAGGCTAAAGGCTCCCATGATTGTGAGACATTTTTTGAGCTGCTCATCTCTGTAATTTAGCGATTCGGTTTGATTATTGTGGGGGATTTGTTTCGACTGAACCCAGAATAGCTCGGGGGTTTACTAATCATTTCTGTTTCCTAAGACTCAAGTGCAAAAACAGATTCTGATGGGGCTGACAGGTTCTCCACAGCTCTGGTTTCTCAGAGACGTTTTCTGAACTGCGGTTCTCCAGGTGAAGGGGCCCTTTCTGTGTTACCTTACACAGCAGCAGGTTTCACTAAGGTGTTCATTTCAAGAAACCTTTTATCTCCTTCTCCCAGCCCTCCAGACTCCATCTGAGCTTCATAAATCAAAGAGGCAGAGTCGCAGGGGTCGACGTGAAAGCCCTCGAGAGGAGTCGTCTTTTGTTCGCTCGCTGCTTCTCCTGGTTCAACGAGTTGGGCCTCGCGAACCAGAACGCTTATTTTACATCTGTACTACTTCATGCTACCACTTCTCAAAGCACTTATATGCCATTTCCAAAAGGGCAGCATGAGGAGCGGTGAGCGTCAGGCCATGTACACCCCTCCTGCGCTACAGGTTTCCATTCCCTATTTCCTGTCTCGCCACTCTTGCAAGGACTTGCCCCATGTGTTCTGCTTTATGGAGTAATAAAAATGCATAATAGCTCTCATCTATTCTTGTTAACAGCACAGTGTGAGCTTGTCTGAGTGTGACAAAGGGTGAGAGAAAGACTGGATATGAAGAGAATTTGAAACAGCCGCCTTGAAGGCATATGTAAACATTTACGGTTTGTCTCAAGCTGCTGGTGTGATTACAGAGGCCGTACTGTACAGAGGCAGTCAAATGGAAAATGCAGAGCACATGAGTATGAGTGGCCTACTTACCCAACCACTCTGCTTCACGGTATTAGCAGGACGCTGCCTCTCGAAACTAATGCGTTACGTGTGATATAGATGCTTTATTACGAGATCCAGTCAACATCCGTCTACACTCTGTTCAAGTATGTTTATGGGTTTGCTTATCTCCAGATTGAATAGATGCCGTACTACAGGGAGGGGATCAGACTTGGCGGCGTAGAGTGACGCAATGGAAACGCAACCAGATGAAGTAAATAATTATGTTTGTAAGCAACATGCTTACACTTAGAACATTGGAATACCAGCCGTGTGAAATAAGCGGTCAGTTCTGTAGGATTCATCCAATGCAAAACCTTTAGTTATGATGTGCCATGTGTTTTTAGTGGTTGTTATTGTTACGGGGAACCGGAGAAATCAGTCATACCTGTTATTACTCCAAGCATGGAAGCTTCCATTGTGTGGGATGCTTATATCACTCAATGGTTGTACATGGGTCTTAAAGGGTTATCCTACACCAAAATTAAAAATTAGTTATCAATCACTTACCCCTAGGGCTGGGTATCGGTCAAAGAATTTCGATACCGATATCTTTAGTTCGATACCAGTTCCGATACCAATTTTATTAAATTAACAAAATGACATTGACAGCGATGTGTGCGGTGCGCACACGTTTATGTGTGTGTGTGTGTGTGGTAGAACTGCGCCGTGCACGATACAGAGAGCGCAACTTAATGTAGAGAAATGACAACCTGATCTCGCGGCAATTTGTTCATATTTTACGAGGTGGCCAATTCGTACAAATTCGTACGACCTCACTCGTATGAATTCATGCGATTTCTTCTAAATCGTACTTCTTCTAAATCGTATTTTACGGGTTGCCAGTTTGTATGAATTTGTACGAATTACCTAAACCTAACTCCGCCCCTAAACCCATCATGGGGTTTTAGACAAATCGTACAAAACTGTATGAGTGAGGTTGTACAAATTAGTATGAATTAGAACGAATTTGGGACCTTGTACTAATACGTACAAATTGTCGAGACTGTGTTGGAAATGATGTGCTTTCATGTAAATGATATAAATAACATGAGGCTATTTGACACACTTCTGGTCAAACACACTGGCTAGTGCTACAGTCTTATTGGCTCACTGACGTTGATGAGATTGAGATGTTGAGAGAATATCAGCTGCACGCAAATAGTGTACACTGTTCTGTGTCAACTGCACCACAAAGATAGGTTTTTCTACATTTATTATTAATTTGATTTAAATGAAAACAGCATATCTGTGTGTCCTGGCTGATGTAGAACAGCGCATTATTTTTGCATACACTCCGAAATGCCGCTCCGGTGTTGAATAAAGTCATTATTTTTATTTTCTCACATTCTTGTTCACACTGATAGCAATGCGCGATGTCAAAGCGACAGACATCATTCTATATTTCGGTGAAATCCTAAATAGCGGAGACCGTCGCTGTTGCAACAGCTTTATAAAAATAAACAATGCAGTGACCTACCAATCGAGAATTTCAGATCTTTCTGTAGGAACGGGGCTTCACTGGAAGTGTGCTGTTCGTGTATTTGCCTTCTATTCTAGGGCCCCATCATGAGGTTTGGACTAAAATGAAACAAGACTACTGTAGCACCCTGCCTCATGGGAGACATTTTTCTCATGAAAAACCAGTGCTTGGGCATCGAGGGGTTTCATAATAAGCATCACAGCCACAGGAATGACAGTAGCAAAACATAGCTGGATGTGTACTTAGCCATGTTCTACATTGTCGTCCCCCACAAACCTGGCCACATTAAATTTGGCACTCGATTCCCTCAGCTGCTTACTAGGAGTATGTTTGCTTGGGTTTATGGGAATTCATATTGGAAGTTTTACCACTTTACCACTGAGGCTCAAAGCACCATAGGTTGCAATGAAGGACCAACATAATGGCTCTGTGAAGGCCTTAATTTCTCCCACAAACTTTCACTCAAATTGATGTCTGTGTGGACACTGTATATATGAATATAATACCTTCATGATAACCAACATATAACCAAAGTATAACCAACCCCTATTTTTCTTGTCACGTCTGTTTTTGAAGAGTTCACCAGAAACATGAGCCACTTAACTCATGCCATGCATGATTTCACATTGAGCCGAATATACTACACACAGCCGTTGTTCACTGACGAGCTGAGCAAAACCATGTTCATTATCAGCTCGTCGGTGAACAAC
>JAUMHQ010000083.1:4511813-4530516 GCA_032361165.1 Enteromius paludinosus
CGCACCTGATGGCATTTACCGCTGATTACAGGACCGGCTTTACTGACAAAACACGCAAACATATCGGCCGATCTGGACCGGTGCATCCCTACTTTCAAGTACATTCAGAACATTAGAAATGCTAGTTGGTGCTCCAGTATAATCGGTCCACCGAAACTCATCCAGTGAGAAACGTTCCGCGGTGCAAAAATAAGTGTGATTAAATTGCATTAAAAGAATTTACCGCGTTATTTTTGTGTAATTAATTAATCTAAATTAACACGCTAAAGTCTATATATATGGATAGTTGACATTATTAATGTGTCCTATGGTGTGACAGAAAAAAGAGACAACTCTATTTGTAACTCGAAGATACAAGAATGAAGATACATTTGTCTCATGTCATTTGTGTTAACTTTTTTTTATTACATTGTTGCTGTCACATGTTTTATTTGTCGACTACCCATATATATATATATATACTGTATATATATATATATATGGTATAACCAACCCCTATATATATATATATATATATTGTAACAAAAAAGTTTTTTCTTTTAGTTTTTGTTGTCTTTGCAAATGAAAACAAATAACAAAAAGGAATAATCGATTTTTTTATAGTCTCTATTTCATGGTTTATACTTAATGAATACATTTTTATGTTTTCCAGGGAATGAAAACCCAGAAAGTGTTTTAATCCAAGGAACAGATCCAGGGCTTCAGCCAATCAGAGTGAGGACGGGCTTGATCTACAACCTTTCCCAGGCCACACCTTCGACTTGTTAAGAACTTCCCTCTGCCGCAGAACGCAGTGGCTGTTATTGCCCTATTTAAAGGCCAATCAACAAATGTGGAGTGACTAATGTGTTCTATGTCAGTTCAACTCTCAATGCCATCCATTATCTGAAGATAACGACGTGTGATGATGCGTTTGAACATCAACCATATTTCGACGGTCATTCAATTACAGTCATGAGGTACACAGAATTTAATATTTGTCATCCATCATAGCTATTCGCAACACCACGACTGCTCTATAATTTATTTTCAGGTAAAAACCACGGTTAAACATTGCAGGAACATGTGGTGGACAGACACAAAGCAGACGGACTGGACTTCGTAGAACATTACCTCGGTTAGAAAACTGCAACATCAGTCAGCTATTGATTGACAGACGTATTTTTCCTCTCGCTGGTCGTGTGATAAGACAGCAGTCTTGGACAAACGCTTCTTGACCCTGACTGGCCGTTGCCATGGCTTCTATTCCCATGACTCCCGTTCCCATGGTTCCTCTGCCTTAAAGGGAAGTTTGTCTGATTAGATGAACAATGGTGTTATTTTGGGTGGTTCCTCCTTTTTTGCCTTGTTTTGCTTTTGGTTGTATATGTGCACAGATACGCATTTACACGTTCTTTGTATTTATTTCTACGACTTGTTCTTTCCTTGTACAGCTTTTATAACATTAATAAATGCAAACTCAAGGTCTTCCAAGCTCTAAATATTTCTTTTCCATGAGCAGATTCTGCTGACATTGGGTGACATCTTTAGCTCTCGGCCAGCAGATAAAGTCAGTTGTGACAGCCAAACACGCAGTGCTGAGTAGGTGTTCTGTCTATCTATCTTTCTCTTTCATCCTCTTTCTGTATATCTCTCCTCCCTTCCCCCCATAAGCAGGCTGATAGGTTGACATGTTTTGACAGATCTTTTACTGGTCGACCTGTGGCGATATCGCTGCCTGTGCCTGTACCGAAGGGAGGAAAACTCTCCTTCCTTCCAAAGAATCTCTTTCCTCCCCTGCAAAACAGAAGGCTCTGGAGAAAAAAAGAAAGAAAAGAAAGTTCATGTAAAAATCAGAGCAGAGAGTCATGCGATCCAGGGTGCAAAGTCCACAGCGATCTGTGCTAATCCATCACGTCAGGGTTTGTCACAATACAAACCAGCCACACATAAAAAAAGCATGCACACAGGCCTTGATTTGAATATCAGTAGAGTTCAAAGCCTTGATTCTTTTTTTTTTTTATTATTATTTTAGCAGTGTTTGTTTTTGAATCGATAAAATGTGATGCTTGTGACCTCCAGTCAGTTCTCACCAGAACCTGTTCTGCTTTCTGAGGCTTATTTAGTTATTGCTCTGGCTTGAGGTTAAACCAACAACCGCACGTTCCCTAAACTTGAAACTCCCCGAAATGCTCCTTTTTAGTGCAAATCGTTTCAATCTTTTGATACTGTGAACTCGAGAGCAGAGCTCTTTTTTGTTTATTCATTGCCCTCTGAAACACTCAGAGGAACAAAAAGAGCTGATAGAGGAATTACAAAGTCTATGCAAGTATTGCTCAACTGCGACTTTGGCCTTATTCCTCATGTCTGCTCTTAAAGGCCCAGTGACCCACAGCCTTGGTGTGAATGGACACAAACTGCATGTGTTCTTGACAGAATAACTAAAAAAAAATGTGGTGCAATCTATCGTGATTAATCATGACAGAACTAATATAAATAAATGATATCATTTTATGACTAGTCTTCAGTAAGCAGAATGAACAGTAATGATGTCAAATTTTGATGATTGGTAATTTTTTTAAACATTGCAATTTAAAATACCAGTTTATTTTAAAATATTTTATTCCTGTGATGCGAAGCATGCGCAGCCTACTCCAGTCTTCTTCCAGTCATTATTCTAATATGCTGATTTGCTGCATTTGATGTCTTATGTTGCGTGTTAAAACGATAAAAAGTCTTTTCTGTTCATGCATTAATTTCTTTTTACAAATTTTCATTTTAACTCTTGCTGATGTTTGTCAACACAAGAGTAAAATTCGGTTAGTACATGACAACAGGATTTTCCATTTTGGGTGAAATGTTTCTTTAAAGACCAAAGGCTAAAACAGTGAAACTTTGTACTACTCGGATGGCCATCTGGCTCCTATCTGCTATGATTGTATTCATGATCACAGCTTTCCTCAGGAATTTCCTTTGGAAGGGAAATTAAACTAAAACCGAGCAAAGAGTGACAGCGCTCGCGGAGCGTGGATGCTTGTGCAGTGACGTAGGGAGCAAACATGTACTGCAGACTGCCAGCCCACGGACAAGACCCCTCCTGACTGTTACTACAGTAACAAACTGTCTGTTCTCAGTGCTTTCTATCTAGCAGTCCCGTCATTGCCAGTACTTTTGAATGAGATTGAAAAAGCCATAGACATCCGTGCCAGGAAAAGACAAAGTTCAGGGCCTTAACTATTGGGCCGGGACAGAATTTAGATTTCCTGTGTTTGAGCACTTTTCCAGGAAAACGGTTTGAGCTTTTTAGCTGGTTCATTAACGGCCCCTCCCCCGTCTTTCGGGATCAGTGTGGAATGCACGTGTGTGGAGGAATAAGAATTTATTCAGGGAGAATGTCATGAAATAGTAAGCACAGCTGTTTGCATTAGAGTTGGGTATCAGAGCCAATGGCCTTGCTATGATGAACTCACAAAAAACGACTTTTTGAAGCCAAAAAATGAGAGAAAAGACAAGTTCAGTTTGCTTATAAATAGGTATTTTATTGATTTAAACTGCAATCTGTCATTACAAAAGAAAGATTGATGTGAACAGCAGTAGCTGCTAACATAGGACACATTCAACTGTAGCTCTCTCAATGTCAATCCTGCTAACCTTGAATTTCAACTCCAATCTATACAACGACTCTGGATTACAATCCTAAAAAGGTTCAAGACTCTTGGAATGTACTGTGAGGCACTTAGCAAGTAGAGGTGGTCCAAAATCTGTAAATAAATAAGAATTTTGAGTCGTAACAAATCGAAACGACACACACTTGCTGGTTTCAAAATGGGCAAAATAAACGCACAAATGCATATTTAACAATTCCCTTTTTTAACCGTCCATTTAGATCACAAACGCGGCTGCGATCAGAAGTCCGGACCACTGCAAGGGTCATGAGATTTGTACTATAATGCATTCATTGTCTACGATTTGTTCATACCAAAAGGAGTCTTAATGAGAGGATCCCAGTCTAAACATCAGATTTCTAAAATCACAGGCACAGGACTGTTATTGTCAAGACAACTCGGTTTACATTCTAGACGGTCGGAGCCAAATAAGAAAGGATTATAGAGGCATAAACATCCTGAAACTGCAGTCCAACATTAGGGAGAAAAATAATAAATAAAATGCATCTTAAATTAAGTTCCACTTTAAAAATAAATCAAAATGTAGTTACAAAATGTCATTGCAGTATAATATATTAACTGTTGAAACTTAACGAAAAAAAGGTCTTCACAATCTTACGATTAATACGGAAGATCATAATTTAACATAAAGGAAAATATATTCTATTGTTTCATTATCCAGATAAATACAAACAAAATAAAAAAATGCTTACAATCAGCAATAAATACATTTTGATAAGTTAAATAAGCACTGACAAGCAAAACTTTCCGTTCGAAAGTTCTCATTTCCAAACAGAAAATACCAACAATAATTGTAATGATGCAATAATAACTATATTATAACAATAATAGGGGAAATACGATGTTGAATTAATGACAGAACATTTCAACGATCCGTTTGCAACGAAACAATTAGTGGCCACTGAAGTCACATCTTTAGTGGTAACATGAACAGGAAGGACATCTTCTACCTAACGTAATCCAACAACCGGAACGCACTGTTTTAGAGCAAGGGATCACATGTTCTAGGGATAATTACCACGGTGACAGACCATTTAGCACCACTAGATGTACAAATATCGTTCAGAATGATTCGTACAAATCTAAGATGGGTCGCGGATTCTTTTTCTGGAGACCTTTTCTACCCCGGATCTCCGAAAATCAATCTCAAATTGTTTGATAGGCACTTAAAGTCCCGAGGATCTACCGACGAGGGTCTTCCGCAGGAAAAGTGGCACTTCCAGGTGTGTAAAGTTCAGTAGATTCTTTGAACAATTTAGTTCGAACACTATTTACTAAATATGGATTCGTGGAATATACGTTCCAGTGAGGATTTCGAGACCTCAGTGTTTAAGTGGGCCTTGAGGGGAACAGTTTGTTGTTTTTGCATTGCGTCAGGCATGTTAAAGACGTCTAGGGAGCCTTGGGAATACACTTGAAGGTTGACGCTACAGGGTAGTACGCTCTTGACTCAGTGGCTACCAGAACACTGTACTTTAGTCCACTTCTCTGCTGTAAACAAAGCAAGGACAGGAAGGGGATTGCTAGGAGGGAAATTACTTTCTTGCTCGCCAGCTCTCTCTCTCTCTCTCATGCCTGAAACCCCCTGAGGGCAGGTTTTTAGTCGTCAGAGATGGAGAGTCTGCTGAAGATGGGCAGGCGACGGGTTGCGTCCAGCACAGGTGACTCGGAGCCGCTCTGGCTGCCCAGGCTGCTCTGGTAACCCTCCTGGTCGGAGAGGGAATCCGGAGGGCTTGGGGGCGACTCGGACATTGGCCTGAAGAAGGAGGGTGTGGTGGGAGAATGAGGGCCGGGCAGATCGGGGACAGTGGTGCCACCTAAACTGGGCCCGAACAAGTTGGCAAGCTCTTGACTGGAGTAAGTGAAGGGGTTGCTGGGCCACTCGTTGATGTCTTCGTTGGAAAATATGGGCGGAGGTGTGACAGAGGTCGGGCTGTCCTGGGAGCCACCTGAGCTTGGGAAACCGGCAAAGCTGTAGCTGTGATGGAGGCGGGGGCGCTCCATCTTGTTGAAGGCGGAGAGAGGAGGGGGTCCGCGGCGCTCCTCTGCATTGTGGATGAAGTGGCAGCGCGGCCCGTACGGGCAGTAACCGATGCTGTGGAAGGTGCGACAGAGCTCAGTCTTGTACTTGGGGTGGCGGTTTAGACTTCGAAGCTCGTGCATCCCATGAGCAAACTGGCACTTGTCACCGTATTTACAAATGCCGTTCTCCTCGAAGGGTCTGCAGAGTTCGGTCTTGTAGCGGCTTGAGTTGACCTGGCTGTTTCCATTGGCACTAATGCACGTGATGTTGCTCGGCCTTAGACGCTCCCCGTTCTCAGAGTAGGACCGGTCACGGAAGCGGTTCTCCTTGTTGTTGCTGCTCCCGTTCATGGAAGCCGAGCCGTCCATCTTGAGGCTGCTGATGAATTGGTTCTGCATTGATTTGGAGCTGGTAACGGACACGGAGTGGCGGCGCTGGTAGAGTCCCACTGAAGGTGTACCCACCACCTTCCTGTCCAGCAGGGACCCAGTGGGGGTAAAGGGGGTATTGGCACCGGTGGTGGGGACAGACTGTAAATGGGGACTGGAGAGGGGACTGTTGTAGCTCATCACCTTATTGTTCTGAAAGTGAAGGGGAGAAAAGAAACAATGTCTCAAAAATGTGGCATGAATGTGACTTCGGAATGTATTACATGTTGATGGGATTTTCTGTCTTCAGGTAAGGTCTATGTCCTGTTTTAAGGCTTAGCTATTTTTTCAAGAGAGAACTCATGACCCTGAACTTTTAACCTACCCAGCAATCTCTTAAAAAGCGAAAGGTACATTAAGTCGTAAACGCACAAGACTTGTGCATCATCTCCAGTAACTGCACAAATTGTGTGCGGTACTGTGATCATGTATTGCACAACAAATGACTACGAAAGTGTTTTCTGCACAATATCACAAAATGTAAAAAACGAATACGTCTTTGTCTAAATAAATACAGAGGGGATAGGAACGCCGTGTTTTATAACAGACAACATATGTGTCTGCTGGACCGCACTGGATATTGTGTTGTATTATACTTTTTTTGTTTGTCTTGTTCAGTGAGTGTCAGGCAGCTTATGAAGTTTTATGCCAAAACTATTTTGTCATGTATTTGTCCTACACAATTCCCAGTTGAACAGTGAGCAATATTGCAGTTCTATTTAGGTCAAATGACAGCACTTTGTGAGGAATTAAAGTCTTATCGACTGAAAATGCATAGCTCTCAAAGATGATGAGCAGTTGAAATATGGATTCTAGGGTTGATATCACTTATGCCAAACGTTATTGGTTGCCATATATCACATGATAGCGACGCGGTGTTTGAAATGAATAACCTTTAAGAGCAATGGCAGAGGGTAAGATTGATAGCAATAATGATGACTCCAGGTCGCTCACACAAAGCTATCAGAAGGCTAGATGGTCATTAAATCAAAATTTGGTTTTCTTTTTGTGTTTTCTGGAAGTAAGGAACACAACACTGCAGTTGAATAGCATTGGTGAGTAAACTGTTCTTAGGTTTGGGGTTTACTCTATTCTGTCCAGCTGTTTGAATGCATACACGCGTCCTGCGTCATCGCCCCTCGATGCGTCCTGCTTAAAACTTCTACGTCACACGCAGGACAAGTTCTTGCATTCGAAACCGCTGCATGTTCACACAATACCATGTCACATTGTTTACAGATACATTTACACGCTCGCAACTGAGCTTTAGATTATTTCAAAATATACATGCAAGTAAACTGATATGCCAAATATCACGCTTGTTAAATATTACAGTGGTTAAGAAAGGTTAAAATCCAACGTGTTGCGCGTAATGGGTAACTCGTTGTAATTCAGGCTTGTGGGCTTCCTCCGTGTTGTTTAATCGAACCCAGGGCAAATAATACACAACTTTACGTGACGCAGACGTTTACTGGGGACGCATAAACGCGGATGAATTAAACCATGATAATCGATTCGCTTTCCTTATTCTTTCCTAATCGATTAGCAATCGATAGCTGCATATCATGAGAAGGACACGACTAGATAAAAGCGCACAAGCAAGATTTTCGTCCTACTCTTAACACACGCACGCGCACACAAGCCAGAAAAGTTTGACATCGGTGTAGAAAACGGCACCTAAGACAATTCTACATTTTGTGCATTGAGATTATGAGATATTTATCTGTTACTCGCTTGTTTAAACTGTTCAAACGCTTAAATCGACTTCCCAAAAATGTCAACTAAGTTACCTTATTCGTCACTTCGTAGTCGAAGAAGGAGGACACAACAGTCGCAGTCATTGTCGAATCGGGGGTGGTTGAAAATACTTGGAAGTTGACAAACAGATGGTTTGTTAAGACACGGTGGGAGTATTCCTGTGTTTGAAGGGTCTTTGATATAGTTCTGCCCCGCAGAGAGCCCCCTCTGTCCTGGCAAAACTTGCGCGCATATCCTTTATAAAAACTCGCGCAGTCTTCCTGACAGCGTGGGCGGGGTTAACTTTCCTGGCCACGCCCCCGCCGCGAGTCTCTAACGTGATGTGTGGCATACTTTAACTATTGGATTACGAAATTTCATTTCTCCTTATCATGAATTGAATCAGGGCCCGGATTTCTTCCTGAGAATTTCAATACTAGCTATTACATATAAATAAATATTTATAATATATAAGCCTTACATTTTTTTAACTATTTTGAAATTTATTAAGCCATAATAAATCATATGGAAGATAAATTAGTTGTCTGTTGTAAAGCACAGTGGGTCTCAGGGTAATCAAACTGTCATAAAATTATTTATATAAAAAAAAAAAAAAAAATAAAAAAAAAAAAAAAAAAAAAAAAAAAAAAAATATATATATATATATATATATATATATTATAATTAGCCATATATGTATTTATATTTATAGATACAAGGTCCTATTTTTCTGTCTTATTTTTAAAAAATCAGATGGACTGCATTGGTTTTCTATATACCCTCATTCAGTTTTATTTTATTGTATTTATTTAAATTAGACCACAGAACGTGAAGACATTAATAGGTCAAAATTACGTGCAATGAGTAAAAGAGAGTGAGAATAAAATAGAAATGACTGCTCTTCTCCTTCACTGTTTCCAGGGTCTTGATCCTATAAAGCCAGGCACTGGCATATCCGCTGTGCCAGTTTCTGGTTTCCTTTGTGCTGTTTTCTCCAAACATTATCCAGAAATATTTTCTGCAGATTCAGCTGACCCATGGACTGTAAAAACCTCCTGTCCTGGATGCTTTGTCAGCTTCAACATCCCCAGCCAAAGACCCTGACCTTCAGTTTCACATTTTTAACAAAAGTTTTACTTGCTTCCAAAGTAATCACAGAAGTGCTTTTCAAAGTCTGTTTCAGCTAGGTTTCTGTGACCACCATAGACGAGAGGGAAGAGTTTCACCAATAATCAAACATGGTCCCTTATATTTGATATTCTTGACAAAAGGTTTATGAATGTCTGCACTTATAAGCACTTAAGACTAATGAAATCAAATAAGATATACTATTACTTATTTATAGTGTTTAATGGTGAAAGACTGTGAGATAAGCTGTAGGTAGTTAATATTTAACAGGTGTTTTACATGACCAACAGTAATCCGCAAACTACTTTTTATGTCAAATCGTGCTCTTTAAAAAAATAAAAAATAAAAATAACATAAATCATTTAACCCTATGTGAATAGAAACATTAGCTTTTTTACTAGAAAATATTAGTAAAAATAGTAAATTAAATAGTTAAGTTGTTTGGATCCTAGTTTCAAAGTATATTTGCACAGAATAAAGAAATCATGCATGAAATTCATGCATTTTTTAAAATGAGCAAAAACTGGAGCATATTTCTTCAGATTAAAGTGAATAATTCACCCCAAATTTAAAAGGTGTAATTTTTAAAATCATTTATTTGTGTAATTTTTGCTGTTATTTAAATCACTCTCATGATTTCAATTTCAATTCGTTTAAAAAATGTTGATACCGATAACTTTTATTTTATCGATATTCATTTTATTGTTGGAAAAAAAGAGGATTTTATATTACAGTTTAAAACACTGAAGAAATACTGTTTTAAAAAATTCTCGTAGTAGCCTATTATGTACATTCTACCGAACAATAGTAATATATTTCTGCTGCCATGTCCAAACCAAACTTTTATTTTGATGGCTTGCCATGAATACCTTTACAGTTTTGTGTGTAGCCTATATGATATGACGATAGATTTACTATAAAATGCTCTTGAAGTAACCCTCGGAGCAGTTCTGGAGATGTTATTCACGTAAGGGATAATATACAGGCAGCCGGTAGTTATCGCAGAAATAAGCCCCAACAGTGTGATCAGGACCCGACGTGAAGCGGAAGGTCTTGTATCACACTGAAGGGGCTTATTTCGCGATAACTACCATATGTCTGTACATTATTCTGCTTATTACACGGCTACTTGCCACATAAGAAAAAAAAACTGGACATGAATATGAAATTGAAACATTTTATTGGCATATTTGTTTTAAATTAACATTTTATCCTTCCGCGAAACGATATAGTTCCACGTGACTAACATTCAAACGTTAGTAAGACAATTCATAACATCTACATATGAATATATAATAACGGATGCATTTTAGTTATTTACAAGTATTATGTTGTCCAGTGTTTGTCACGAGATGGCGCCAAACGGTAATCTTTGTTGGCGCGGAGGGATTTTAAACACACAAGCAGTTCCGGCTATGCGTTATTACTTTGGAGCGGTTATTATTCGAAAAGAACGAACCTGCAAATGTCTCGACTGACCAATCAGAATCAAGCATTCCAGAGAGCCGTGTAATAAGTAACGTTAGCCTACTGATTTATGTCCTCATTTAGTGAGACGCAACACGTTAATGTCACCGGAAGCGTCACGCGCAGGTCAGTGTGCAAGTAAACTGAACCACGCATCTACACAGAGACACGCAGAATTCATCTTTTTTTGCGGTTAAATATTGACAAATACTATTGAAAGCGGGAGTGTAAATGATAAATATAACATACGGCTATTTTAAACACATTGGCTAGTGCTGCAGTCTTATTGGCTCTCTGACGTTGATGAGATTAACCCCTTTAGGTATCGAAATTGGGTACCGAACGGTGAGACGTTTTTCATGGGAAGGCCTATCTTCAGGTATTCTCAGTTCAAGAGATTCAAGAGTAATGGGTTTATTTTGGATTTCTAAAAGGTTTATTCATGGAAGAAAAATAAAAGCCCTCCGCTAAAGGCCTTGAAAACCATAATCTGTGCTCGATTGACTCCGTCAAATTACCCAATACCTCATGTGTTGTTTTTGATGCATTTTCACGTCAATAAAATTATGTGTTCTGGATGTGACTACATTTACAGAACGAAAGGTCATTCTTGAGCAAAACTGCCAACAAACTCAGACCTGAACGGCCAAGTCAAATTAATTTTTGTTTGTCTTATGGGTGGGTGACCGCAGGGACTAGTCCTCTTGTAGCCCCGCTTGTGACCATAGGTCAGGTTTTGCTTCCTATTCCGTTTATGACATTAACTCCGAGATGAATTGCTAATTATTCAGTGAAGTCAGCGGCATGTGAGTCAGATATGATTGTTCCTGTGAGAGCAGGATTTTGCAATGGAAAATAAAACCAAAAGCAAGGTGGTGACATTCCCTGGCTCCAGGTCTGGATGTGATTAGCCTGTAATGCACAACATATGGGATCGAGACAAGAAAAGAGATTGACTGATCCTTCACACAGACGTTCTCAAATGTAAAGATGCACGCCTTTCCATCTCCCCTGTCTCCTAAGTGTAAAAGGTGTCGGAGGAAATGGAAAGGAATAGAACAGAACAACAGCTAGGTTTGTGGCGCCTGAGTGTCGTGTAGAGATGTTGCGGTTTAGCTGTGTAACTCCATGATGCATTCTGACATGAAAATGCCTGTTTCAGGTTAGGGCCTTATTTCTGAGCTGTGTGCTAATGTGAAACAGCTTTTATATTCAAACTCTGTGAGAAAGGACTTTCACTTGTGTTTATGCATTGAAATGAAACAGGAGAACTTGTCCCCAGGCGTCTGTCGCTTATAGCCTCTGCTTATTATGATCGGCTGTGTCCTTATTTACCTCAGTGCGGGCATTTGGGGCCACGGCCTTGGAGAAGGCCTGAAATCACACTAACATGATACCGATTCCCTGCATCCTCGGACAGATCCCAGCAGGCCGCATGCAAACGTGACTCAAGCCCAAAAATGTGTAGAAGCACCAAACTTATGAGTCTTTACTCATAGCGAGTCAGGAGTCACTCAAAAACCCAGTTGATATATATATATATATATATATATATATATTTTTTTTTTTAATCCAAAATGATCAGAATCATTTCCCTCAGCTTTTAACGAAGGCAGTACAATGAGTTCATCATCGACGTCATGACAGCTCTATCCGGATGATGTATTTTTGCGTGTTGGTGAACTGTGATACCAGGAATGTATCATTTGATGCAAATTCTTAACAGATTTCTCTGCTCAAGTCAGAGTTCATGTTTGCAGTGGGTTTATTATTGTTCATTCCAAAAGCCTTTTGAATTAACTGCTTATTTTGGTTCCGGTGGATGCATGTAATCTGCAGTTTGTCTTTGCTTTTTTCCATTCCGTAGATCTAAAAGTGTTGTTGCTGTTCATGATAGATCGACTGCTGCTGGTGATAAACATATATATATATAATAACTACTACTGTATATTAGGGATGGCACGGTTCATGAAAAAAAAACAACTGTTCGGTTCACTTGTCTCGGTTCGGAGCATGCATGCGTCGCATGGTTCGAGGGTTCATGACATGCGCAATGTAGCCTTGTGCCCCTTTTTCAGCGAGTACACCAAAAGCCTGTCAAATAGCGCCTAATTACTGAACTAAGATATTTATCACATGTGATTATGGTAATACTGTCAAAAACACACAGCGTTAAACACAGCTGCTTGTGTCTAAAGAGAAAAACGTGCCACAGTATATCAGACGCGTGCAGCTCTTAAAGGGACAGAACTAAACATGCGCCGCTTATCATTAAAGGGATAGTTCGCTCAAAAATTATAACTGTGTCATTTATTTACTCACTTAAACCTGTATTAATTTCTTTTTTTTGTGCTAAACACAGAATAAGATATTCTGAGTAACCAAACAGTAGCTGGTCCTTATTGAATTTAATACAACGTTCAACAGAAAAAGAAACTCATTCAGATAAATACGAGCTGAGAGAGAGTAAATGATGGACCTTTCCATACTGCTGAATACACCTACTCTTCCTGAAAAATACAAGCACTGTTTGTTTATATTATGTTTATTTGTAATGTGTATCAATTGGAATAACAAAGATAAAATGACAACTATTTTTATCTTTGCTCATTTTGGCCTAAGTATCTGCGCTTCTTGATTTTATACTTTGTTACCTTGAAAGGGTTTGTTTTTAATAAAAAAAAGGCAAATTAGTTTGTCTGTACTGCTCAGACAACTTGCAAAATAGTAAAATCAATGACAAAGAATCATCTTAATATGATATTTTGCCATATCGCCCACCCCTACCTCTGTAATTTGCAAAATAGTCTTAAAAACCAACTTGAAAAAGAATCGGGAGAAAAATCGTGAATCGTGATTTTCCCAGAAAAAAATCGGAATATGATATTTTTTCCATATCACCCACCCCTGCCATGCAGAACTGAAAACCGTGATACAAACCGGACCGTGGGTTTTGTGAACCGTGCCACCCCTACTGTATATATACTGTAACATGCATGAAATTACCATGTAGCACATCTATACAGGTGGAGCTGGGGAAGGTGGAGGCTTTTCTGAAGCAAGCTGCAAATGCTAAGTGTTTAAATGTTTAGCAGTAGCTCATTAGCTGCTGATGTGAAAAGAAACCAATCAGCTGTGCCTTGCGCATAATAATGTGATTATATCAGACTAAGTTACAACCCGTGATAGAACTTTTTTTTGGCTAATTTGCATGGCTAATGACAAACATGACCACATTTTTAGTAGTCATTCAAAATAAATAACTAAATAAATAAAATAATAAATATATAATAATTAATGTAATGTTGCTTTAAATTGTTTTTGTTTTTCCCCCCAAAAATGTAAAAGGTTCTGTTTAAATTAATTTTATTTTTGTTTTTCTGAGCCAAACATATACTGTATTCACTGTCATTCACTGTCATATCTTGTCAACAATCAATATTACAATAAAAAAATAAGGAGACTTTAAAAGACATTCATCCCAAATACTAATTTTTTTAGATTAAATTCTTTTTTTTGTCATTTACAAAATAAAATTTGTTGGAATTTTTACATAAAAATTGAGTGATAAAGTAACATTGGGGTTGTTTGTGCTATGTAATGTTGGTTAATGCAAATAAATTCATAGCCATAGCATTAGTAATAGGAAGCCTCCTAGTTCAATGGGTTAAAATAGCTTGTAACATGGCGAAACGTCCCATGACTATTGATTTGATTATATTTTGCTGCTTTTATATGAACTCGATTTGAATCAAAAAATACGGTACCCTTTCATTTTGCTCCCATTTTGTTACTTTGTCGATATTTAGCTATATTAGTAAAATGCTGTAATTGAAGGGGGACTTTCTGCCCTCTCTATCCTGCACGAGAGCCCAGAAACCTTGGCAGGACCTGTAGTTTGCCCCAGACTGATGATGTGTTTTGTTATGTTGGTTTAATTCTCAGCGGTGGTTTTGTTTTATGCCAGAATGTTGCAACATGTTGCCTCTCATTGCTGTTATGTTATTGTAGACATTCCCGTGTATGATAAAGGGGGAATGAGAGAGACAGCAAAAGAGAAAAAATCAAGGGGAAAAGGGAGTGCTGTGATTTATTTTGGTTCACACACTGCGGTATGTTATTTCACAAGAGGCCCTTGGCTAGATAAGGGCTTTGTGTTTTAAAATATGATTGATCGTGGAATTCTGCTGATCCTAATGCAGAGCTTACGACTGTTACGCTCATATATTTTCTCTGCCTTTATTTTATGTAACACAGCAAGGAGATAAAAGACACCGTTTCACAAGAAAACCTAGCTCATTGTCGTACACAACATTCTTATACAAATCGAGGGCCAAAACTGTTGTGTCTAGAGACCCCACAACATCTGGGAGGTTTAAGGAACTGGAACAGATACACAGACACATCTGGTGGGATTTGTGTAGGCCACAAATATTTGTTAAAGCTAGAAGAAATGGGGCATGTGTGGTAAACAAAAAGACACTGTACGGCGCAAAGTTAGGTTAGGCCAACAACCATTTAAAATGACCAGGGATGAAAATTCTGTGGTCATTTACTTACCTTCATATATTTCCAAACCTGCATGACCTTCTTTCTTCTATGTATCACCAAAAAATATATATATTTGGAGAAATGTGTCCAAAACCATGTTTGACTCCATTGACTTTCATTGTATAATTATACAATAGTATTTTAGTGAAACAATAGATCCAAAAAGCAATGGAATATTTGGAATACGACTTGAATCTTCGTTAAACATTCCGAGGTGTTTTATATCACTATACAAGAGTCTCAGACGAACTCACTGACACCCAGGCCAAAGCCGAGGGCTGTTTCACTGCAAAGTCGTTAATCTGTGTTTGATTATTCCTTTAAACAACGAAGCACAAGGGAAGGATCAGAGACAGCCTGAGATGTAGCTAAAAAATGGATGAGGACCTTATTCAGAGACAAAGGGCAACAGTAGTTATTTCGTAAGCAGTGAAAGTTAGAGTGGAGTGGATGGAGGTATTGTCACGCTGCTGGAATGTAGTGGGGGCGCTCGCCGGTGTGACTAAACCATTTCTCACAGATGTAATCTGAAGAGGCCGACTTCAGTGTTAACTTGGTGATGGAGACACAGGATGTGGGTGTTTTTCGGTTTGATACTCCAGCTATTTTTTTTTTTTTTTCAGATGGGACAGTAAACAAAGTAGTACTATGTGACTAAAACGTTCATGGGTGATGAATTGTGGCCTGAAATGACCCTTCTACAGAGCTCGACACAGAGTGTTCCTGTTCTGAATCCATGAATGAATTCAAACAAAAATGAATATTATTATCATTATGTTTGAGCGTCAATAAAACACTTAACTCCATATAGAAAATGCTGGTGTATTTACTACACCCTCATGTTGTTTCTTTCATATGTGTCTATAACAGCGGTGCTCAATCCCAGTCCTCGCGCCCCACTCCCCTGGATGTCTCTCGTAGTTAACACTACTATTGATTCGTTAGAAGAGAGCTCCGTGCATGATCGACATGGTCCCTACACAGTGTTCATTACTCTCTACTCCCTGAGCAGGGGAAATCCGTTAAAGTTTACATCACTTCGGAACATTCATTCACAGATTTACGCTCTCAATAAAATGCAATTTTTGTTTTCTTTGCGTACCAAAAGTGTTAGCGTCAATTCAATCACTGATCGCAGATGGACTATATTTGATGATATCAACCTTGACAGTGTTCATTTACGTGGCGGTCAATGAGACAGTCACAGTAAATTGCTGAACTTTGTTTGTAAAGACAGAACTTGCGATCATAGTTGGGTAATATTTCCTCTGGGAAGTGCAACCCAGGTCAGTCTGATTCATAAACAAATCATTCAGACAGCTATTGTTAAGTGGATCAACTGCTTTATTGAAAAGATCTGACTCAAGTGAACCATTCAGTCTTGTATTAGAGCATTGCGTCTTCTCTAGTGAACTGTCTTGCAGGTTTGGAAAAGATGACTTTCATTTTTGGATGAATTAACACCATTACTGTAATCCTACTGGAAGACTGATACAGAATCTAATGTAACACACCATGTTGTTCTGTGTGATGAAGGGTAGTCATGTGCAAATGAAAGCCCTCTAACTCAGCCAAAGGGGGACGTGGTGTGTCTAAAGCATTGCGTGAACAGAATCATAAAATCTTCAGACATCCAGGGCAGGCAAAACCACAGGATCACGAAATGCATTGCATTTAAGATCTGTTCTGTTTTTGGAACCTGTTTTGCATTTAGCTATTGAGCGTTTTAGTGCAAAAAGAAATATCTCACAGGTGAACATACAGTATGCAAAATTCAGTCATGACATTCTTTGACTATGTAATAACGCCACGTCTTGTGTCTGAACACTACAGTATGTTCTGGCTGATAAACAATGACACATAGCAGTAAGAAAGCAGTACAGTTTGTTACCTTTAGATCCTGAAGTGATTAAAACAGGGAGCTAAAAACATAGTTTCTGAATGCTACAAATTTAAGGAAAGAATTATGCACAAGACAGGTCAAACGAACAAATTCTGTGATCACAGAATGTCCACTGCATTTTTATACATAACTGTATTTTGTAGCCCCATTTGAAGACTATGTGGTACAATTGAGCAATCTGGGTTATTTTCCACCATGGATAATAACATAAAAGTTAGCGGGTTAGTTCACCCAAAAATGAAAATGGTCATCAGTTATTCACTCTCATTTAGTTCCAAACCCATAAGACTGAAGATATCTTCAATTAAAGATATTTCCGTCCCTCAACTGAAAGTCCTTTCTACTAAAACTTTGATGTTTCATAAATTACAAAATGTTATTTTAAAATTGATTTATATGAACTGAGAAATTTAACCCAAGCCTTGCTTGCTTTATATGTTATACAGAATTAATTTTGGCCTTTAATCACACATAAACAATGAAAATGTTGCGAGATTAAAGTTGAAATATTACGAAATTAAAGTCAAAATATTATGAGATTAAAGTCGAAATGTTACAAGATTAAAGTTGAAATGTTACAAGATTAAAGTCAAAATGTTACAAGATTAATGTCGAAATGTTACAAGATTAAAGTTGAAATGTTACGAGATTAAAGTTGAAATGTTGCGAGATTAAAGTTGAAATATTACGAGACTTAAGTCGAAATGTTACAAGATTAAAGTCAAAATATTATGAGATTAAAGTCGAAATGTTACAAGATTAAAGTCGAAATGTTACAAGATTAAAGTCGAAATATTATGAGATTAAGGTTGAAATGTTACAAGATTAAAGTTGAAATGTTACAAGATTAAAGTCGAAATGTTACGAGATTAAAGTCGAAATATTATGAGATTAAAGTTGAAATATTATGAGATTAAAGTTGAAATGTTAAGAGAATAAAGTCAAAATGTTACAAGATTAAAGTCGAAATGTTACGAGATTAAAGTCGAAATGTTACAAGATTAAAATCGAAATGTTACGAGATTAAAGTCGAAATGTTACAAGATTAAAGTCGAAATATTATGAGATTAAGGTTGAAATGTTACAAGATTAAAGTTGAAATGTTACAAGATTAAAGTCGAAATGTTACGAGATTAAAGTCGAAATATTATGAGATTAAAGTTGAAATATTATGAGATTAAAGTTGAAATGTTAAGAGAATAAAGTCAAAATGTTACAAGATTAAAGTCGAAATGTTACGAGATTAAAGTCAAAATGTTACGAGATTAAAGTCGAAATGTTACGAGATTAAAGTCGAAATGTTACGAGATTAAAGTTGAAATGTTACGAGATTAAAGTCGAAATGTTACGAGATTAAAGTCGAAATATTATGAGATTAAGGTTGAAATGTTACAAGATTAAAGTTGAAATGTTACGAGATTAAAGTCGAAATGTTACGAGATTAAAGTCGAAATATTACGAGATTAAAGTTGAAATATTATGAGATTAAAGTTGAAATGTTAAGAGAATAAAGTCAAAATGTTACAAGATTAAAGTCGAAATGTTACGAGATTAAAGTCGAAATGTTACGAGATTAAAGTCGAAATGTTACGAGATTAAAGTCGAAATGTTACGAGATTAAAGTCGAAATGTTACAAGATTAAAGTCGAAATGTTACCAGATTAAAGTCGAAATGTTACCAGATTAAAGTCGAAATGTTACCAGATTAAAGTCGAAATGTTACCAGATTAAAGTCGAAATGTTACGAGATTAAAGTCGAAATGTTACGAGATTAAAGTCGAAATGTTACGAGATTAAAGTC
>JAUMHQ010000083.1:4530616-4541675 GCA_032361165.1 Enteromius paludinosus
AGATTAAAGTCGAAATGTTACGAGATTAAAGTCGAAATGTTACGAGATTAAAGTCGAAATATTACGAGATTAAAGTCGAAATATTACGAGATTAAAGTTGAAATATTACGAGAATAAAGTCAAAATGTTACAAGATTAAAGTCGAAATGTTACGAGATTAAAGTCGAAATATTATGAGATTAAAGTTGAAATGTTAAGAGGAAAAAGTCAAAATGTTACAAGATTAAAGTTTAAATGTTACGATATTAAAGTCAAAATATTTCGAGTGTATCAACTGAGTGTGTGAGCTGATGTTAAGATAAAAAGTTGTTCCAGTCCAGTTTTTTAATAAATATCATATTCTTGATATTAAGCTGTTCCTGAGAGTTCTTTAAATATTATGAGAATAAAGTCGAAATGTTACAAGATTTAGTTGAAATATTATGAGATTTTACAGGTTTGTAACAACATGGGGGTAAGTAACAAATGCTACGGAGTAACCAGTAAGCAACCAAACAGCTCAAGTCACTCACAGCCCCTAACAAACAAAGTGCAAAACAAAACAAAAAAAACTACTCAAAACACCAAGAAGTTTAACTTAGCAAGTAACTCTCATCAGTACAGGTTAAATTTATCTAGCAGTCTTTCATCCTGATTTGCAAAGTTACATTTCGTCGTATCCTCAGGGCCTTTCCCATTGCAGTATCAACTGACAGAACCTATGCATTTGGGTCACTGGCTCTTTCCAGGGAATGGTTTTGTGGTATTTACATGTGTGATATAACAATCACCATTGTTTAGCTGCAGCTCCCGTCACTGTCCAGAGGGTGAAACGAGAGGTGAAATCCACACGTGAGGTGGCGGACCGTCTATGATACTCTTCTGTAGTAGGAAAAGGTGGAGATTTGCTGGGCCTCGGGCTGCAGCCGGACTCCACGAGATCTAGTATTTCACCTCACATGAAAGAGAAGCCTCTCTTTGTGACTGGGATATTATCCCTATTTATTCCCATTCCTGAAACCCAACCCTTACAGGACAAGAGCAGCGAGATAAAGCTAGACAATGAATGACGCAGATTTGTCCTTTCTCTTGGTCTTGATCTGCCCCGTTTGACTCTTTTTAGCATGTTTAAATTAGTAGACTTGATCTGTTGTATAACAGTGACTTAAGGGCTAACTTTAATAACTTTTAAAAGTTAGTTTTGAAAATTAAATGTGATCTATGAGCTTTATGCAGTGCTTGCCATCATAAAGACTAATTGTCTTCCTCATACACAATTCAATATGGTGTGTGCCATGACTACAGGGTTTGTGTTAGATAAGCTAATAGTGAGATAGACTACCTAGATAGTCTATTTCTCATTTACAAAAGAAAAACAAATATTTGTATGTAAATTACATATATATAATTTTCAGTTTATTTATTCACAGTCATTTGTTCATTAAAGGGTACATTTATATCTCAACAAAAACTTCATTCTGCCATTGAAACTTAAAAAACGTACTATCCCTGAAAGCATGTTTTTGTTCAGTGAAAATATTTACATCATTTACCACTGTAGCCTTGGGCAGTACATAATATTAGTTATGTCCGCTCCAAAAGTAATGGCCTGGTCATGTGTCCTGCTGTATATGGGCAGTCATTCATTCATTATTAATGGATCCATGCATGGTCAAAAACCAATAATCTGGATGCCTGTGAGAGGCTCGAAGCAGTGTACCAAGGCGTTTGCCCAGTCTGTCTCCAAAGATTGAACATGAAGAACTGTGTGTCTGAAAAACTATCCTGGGTTCAGTTAAGCTAAATCAACAGTATTTGTGGTGAACTTTTGCTAATAAACAAAAGATTAAAGTGAGGCATGCATCACAGAAGTGAACGGGGAATAATATTATATTTCAGAGGATTTAAAAGCTGAAATGTAAAGTCGTCAATTAGCCAATGGCTAATGGCAAAGTCAATGGCTACCAACAATCTGAGGACAGAATTTTCATTTTTGCTTGATCTATTTTTTATCCCGGAATATTCCTTTAAATACTTTCTAGGTAGGCAGCACTCTATTTGGAGAGAGCTAATGTGTGAAACAAATGAATTATCACTGAAGAAACCTTATTCCCTGGGGGATCATGAGGGAATTTCCCAGCATGCTCGGTCTCACTTTTTGGCAGCCTATGTCCCCGCTACCACACCACTAAGACGGTGAACCTTGCACCGTTGAACGGCTGCCAAATTCAACAATGTGTGGTTTTGCAACGCCTCCGTCGCCCTGATAAACCACACTTAACGTAACATCTATGTTTACGCCAAAAGTTATTTGTTTACTACTGTATGCCAGCTATGAAGAACCTCAGCACTGCTAAGCTAGTTATCGCTACAGTTTACTTTAACCACTGATGCAAATAACAAAAGAAGCTGCTTATCTTTCTGGCCTGTATTCAAAAAGGCCTGTGCTGGCGCAAGGTCATTGCCGTCGATGACCTAAGCTCAGTCTTCCTGCGGTTTGCACATAACCTGAGGCAAGATGATGTCATTTTGATCTATTTGAAGTGTCTGAGGGATGACACGAGTCAAAGCCTCACAGGAATCAGGTAAAGCCAGTCATGTGTTCATGCTGTAGGCTTTTCTCATTCCTGTACAGTTTTGGTTTTGTGCTTGTTGTCTGTTACTCTGTTCTTGCGGAGACACATGACACATTGCCAGACGTGTTCACGAGCTGATAAGAGCTCTAGAGCAATCAAAACTTTATGGTTATAACCTTTTCAAGATAAAACACACACTGAGCTTTGAGCAAGTCAGACAGCGGCTGTGGAATTGGATCGGTCACACACACAAAGAGCCGCACGTGGTTGCTGTGTAAAGTCGGAGGGTGTGGGACAGTCGCGGGGGAACTGGGTCAATATATATTTGGGACTTTGTTGTTTCTTCGATACACAGTCTTACCTGCCGAGCTGGTGGCAGTGTCAGATTCACCTGGTTTCCTGCCTGAATTTCTCAGAACTGGAGGAAACGTTCCCTCTGTGAACACATACTCACTTTATTTACCCACAAACTGT
This sequence comes from Enteromius paludinosus, assembly GCA_032361165.1. NCBI lineage: Eukaryota > Metazoa > Chordata > Actinopteri > Cypriniformes > Cyprinidae > Enteromius > Enteromius paludinosus. The sequence goes on from JAUMHQ010000083.1 coordinate 4,533,646, forward strand.
GTGTCTTCTGTACGTCTTATTTCCCACCAGTGTGCGTAGTTGAAATTGGATAACAGAATTCTCTGTATCTCTGTATTTTGTGATTGGGTTCTGTCATGTTTGAGATAAGAACGAACTAATCAATCTATCCAAATAGAGGAGGGGAAGCGCTGGCCAATGCGAGCCACAGGTGAGGGCAAAGACAGTCACTGCCCAGAGAGTCCACAGAGCAAACACATGTTAAGTAGAACAGGGTTCACAAGGGAAGGAGAAAAGCAGGACAAACAGCAATGTCTGCCATGCCGTTCTGCCACGAACCTTTTGAAGCACCTTTATTTTTAAGAGTGTAAGTAACTGCAAACCAAGCTACCGAATCTCATTTTTATGAATTGCTGAATTTTGAAAAGTAATGAAGTATGTGTTGTAGTTTCAGCATTGCCACAAGATGTGCTATCACAGTCATTAGCATGAATTGTGTTGTTTGGTAAGTTATCTATATTAGGTCAACCAGACCTTAGTTTGTAGAAATGTATTATTTATTGTAGCGCATTCACACCAAGCTAACTGAGAGTCAACACATCTGTTTCAAAAGTAACTCTATCACCTCCCTTGAGCTTCTACCTCAACCTAAAAACATAGTATATGGTAGATATGTACAATGTAAGTGTGCACTTTCAATGCATTGCCCAGACAATTAGGTCTGCGTGTGCGTACGTGCACAGGATGTGTTTCTGACCTTCAGTAGCTTGCCGTCTGTGAATGTAGCCAGTGTTAATCAGTAACCCTTCTGACCTAACCTATGTACTGACCTCTCTTCAGAGTTTGACCTAGAAAAGGCCTGCAAGGAATTATAGAGTGCAAACACACACCCTTAAAAGAGATTAATCATGATCCCTTTTGTTTGTATCATGTTGCCTCATGGCCGCATTACCAATAGCTAATTTAAAAGCTATTATTACGTAACGTAATTGAAAACCTAATAAATCCTATGAAATTAAGCTATGCACCAAAGAAATAGCACTCGCCATGTAGGAGACTTGCTGGACTCAGTGTTAGCATGTTGCTAAGCTAATGTTGAGATAATCTGTGATTGTTTTGTGGTTTTGAATGGAATATATTGTATCAACTTGCCGTTTCATAGTGTTTGGAATGCATTCATGGATGGGATCAGAGTTTGACACGGAACAGACATGATTCCCTTTATTTGTAACTTTTGTTACTGCTACCTTGGTAAAAAATAGCTGTTATATGTGGGCTTACCGAAAGACCAGACAGAAGAATGCATGTTTGCATTAAAACATTACAGTATGTATGCTATGTGTTGTTTACATCCGTACTGCTTTCTTGACGCTGACGTCAAATCAGACGCCTAGTTCTTTTATAAATGTTTACTAGGTAAGATGGTAAATGTCAAAGTAGCCTAAAATTCCCATGTTTTTTTATTTTTTATTACCATTGCTTGTTTGGAGCCCTAAACAACCGTGCAGGCCTTCAGCAATATGTTTGCATCAACAGATTAATGGGAGGAGAAAAAAAAATAATGCTGGAATGAATTCAGCTGGGCATTCATAACATGGAGCTGTCAAATATGAACTGAACTTTTATTTCTGCCCAGTAACCCTCAACACAGCAGTATTGTCACGTTGAGGGTTTGTCAAAAACATGCACTCTCTTGTAGGTTTGATAAGACAGCATCTGCCAAAAACATCCACTTTAATGCAGACATGGGATTGGCTTCTTGGCAGTGGCAATGAGAAATGTCTTCGAAAATCAAGCTTAGTGGAGCAAGAATGCTTGCTTTGAGCATGTTACAGCATTCTGCCTCTCCGCAAACCACAGGATAAGGATTTATTGCCAAGTGCCCTCTCTGAAATAGTTGTCGAACCCACCGCATAGAATCACCCCAGAAATTATAATAAAAATCACAGACATTAAGCACCGTGACGGATTACAAAAGCAGCATGACTTTGGAAGTTTCTTTAGGACTTTTGGACCAGTACCAGTCGTTGAGTAGAGGTCAACTAGCAGTCCAAAAAATGTTTGGAAATTTGTTGTTGACTTCTTTTTTAACTTGGAAAATTTTAACGCAAGTTCCTCTCTGCCATTCCATCCACCTTGTAACAATCAACACAGGTAAACACAGTATTTAAAAAGAAATGAGATCCGGCGTGTAAGTAGGTAGTCATTTAACAGTTCCAAACATTCATCAGCAGATGTCATTTCCGATAATCAAGTCTGAGAATGAATCAACCAACCGTTGACAGGGGGAAGTTTCCCGTAACCTTAAGAACACTCGAAAACCAAGGCTAGCGGACAAACATGCAATCTCCAAACGCAACTGTTCTCCCTGGCTCGACCCTACTTCACTCCAGATGCTGTATTCCCACCCCCACATAGGAGAGGGGAGTTGTGTTTTCCGATGGCTTCCACATGTTGAGAGGAGACATGGCTGAGTGATTCGCCTCCATCCAGGGACTCATCAGAGAAGAATATTGTGTGCCAGGGGTGACGGTTAACAAGTGGGAATTGATCTTTGTTCTTCCAGACCCCAAGCTATGGTTTTCTCTCTCCCACCTCGTTTCCCCTCACCAATAAGCTCTTGAAGACTGTTTATAGTCAATGACAAAAGATCTATGTACTTAAGGTTCTTGCATGCAACCCAAACATTCTTTTCCCATATTACAACTTAGGGCAGATGATTTTAGCCTGTCATGCAAGTTCTCAACTGACTTTGTAACTTTTTTCTGGTTGGGAGAATCGTGTGGAAATCAGTGATGCTGGTCAGCATACAACCTGATTATTTTAAACATGTTGACAAATTTGGGATTCATGTTTTCAACAGGTACAAATAGCAGGCCGTTTGGTTGTGTCCTATACCGCTCTGCGACAAGGACTGCCAACTTGCTCCTGGAAGTCTACCGCCCTGCATAGTTTAGATCCAGCGTTAATCATCTGAACCAGCTAATCAAGGTGTTCAGGATTACTTGAAAATAACAGGCAGATGGGTAGGACAGGAGCCTGCCAGATAGCTAGGCGTCTGGAGGATGATTGGCTACCCCTGCTCTAAGGTTATCAAATTTGTTCCTTGTTCAAGGGGTTGGAAACTTTATTGGTGTAACAAAAAACAAACAGCTGCACCCCAAAATGAACAGTTTGTCATTAATCACTTACCCCATTTCGTTACAAAACTAAAACTACTAAGTGGCAAGAATATACATTTTTTTCAAATCAAAGAATGCATACATGTAGAAAACCTATCCTTTGTGTTGCGACTGACACAGAAGCGGGTAGGTAGTTTGCAAAGATTTGTCTTATCTTTGTGCTGCCACCATTTTCCAAATCGCTTAGACTATGTTGGGTCACTTGACTTGAACTGAAGACCTTGCTGTTAATTATGCTGTGGCCCTGCCAGTGGTTGGGTGAACAGTTGTTCCTTCCTCAAATGCACAGCATCGGATGAGCCAATGCTGCTTTGAAAAGATGTGAATAGAAAAGGGAGTTTTTAAAGGAAGTTTAGGCACAGGTTTCAGTAACTTTCAATAACATGAGAAAAAACTCCCACAATGCTCTTTGTACCCGGCCCAAAAAGCAAAGAACCCTGCCAAGGGTTGCATCTGCAACCTCATTCAACATTTCTTAGTGCTTACACATACACATGCACGCATATTATAGCAACAAATTCTTTAAGTCATCTATCTCTTGTAAACATTTCTTTTTGGGCACAATACTCTCTGACCCCTCTCCAGTCAGCTGCAAGCTTGCTAAATTGTTAATTATAAATTGAACAACAACGTATACACACTTCGCAAAATTCTTAAAGGGAGTCATCTGTTTTAAACTCTTTGTGTTTATAGAAATGACCACACTGTATATGATCTTCCCTAGATAGGAGTGTAGCACAGTGCTCTACTGTACTGTAATCTTGAGTTTTACAGCAGACAGGGTTTATGTAACTCATTTTATTCTCAGGGTTCAGTAGGACAAAGGATGCACAAATCTCTCAACACACACACTCATATTTACACAAATGCACACACACACACACATGCATATATATATATATATATATATTATAATTCAACAAATGGTTAAATGGTCCCAGTACTACAATATGTGTACAATTGCACAATTTAGGAAATAAAATCGTGATTACTTACTTGCCTTGTTTAAGAAAGGACGTTGATGTTACCCTAACTTTTTTATTGAGGTAACGGTCACGTACAATATAGAGATGTTATGAAAGTTAATATTCAAAATATTTGTATAATACCACAGTGAACTGCATATGGAGAATATAATACTAGTGCATATCGACTAATAATTATTTGTCAGAACTGTGATGTTGTTAAAGGTTGAGTACACATTCAAGAAGAGGGACAGGCCAAAACGACTAAAATAAATGTAAAATCCTCAATCACCATTCATTTGATGTGTTTTTATCTACCTACTCTTAATGCTTGATTGATGTTGTATTGATAGTAGTTTATATAACATATTTCAAAGAGGAAACAATGAGATCTGTGTCTCTGAGAAAGTAATGGGACACCAATTTGTCCCCTATTCATGCTGCCACAGTTAAACTGACGTTATCTTTTAAATGCTCATGCTGACTCATAATCAGAAGTTCTTTGATGTAACACACAACCAGTGACCCCACCTATGTGTGTGTATAAGGAGAAAGGAGGAGGGCTTTGTGTTTGTATAGAGGAGATGAACTGTGAGAGGTGTGTGCATGTGATTGTCAATGTGCGGAGACTCCTAGAGGTTATACTTTAGTCTCAAATAGGCCTCAGACAGGGCCTAGAACAAAACACGCAGTTATATAACAACTTCCATAGGAGTGCTTTGCACACACATCAAGATGCCATTCAATTTCCTGTCTCTAGTCTTCTTTCTCTCTCACACACATGAATTTGATCTGAAAAAGACTAGGTATGTTGTTATTGCTTATTACGTGGTATACCGTTAGGACTAAGTTGGCATGATTTTCAAAGACCTTGAGGAATTATATTGTCTCCGCTTTGAGTCACTGAATGCTTGGCCTATACAAATGTTTTGGGATGTTTACAACGAGTCTAAGACTTAAAATAGTACATAATAGAGGACTGTAATTGAAAAAGCAATAGTTGAGAGGCCTAAATAATTGGATGAAAGAAAAACAAGACTACAGCACAAACTGTTCCTTGCACGCTAACTACCTGCACAAGTCTAATTGGACTCCACAGTGATGTCTATAATCATGCCTAGTTTCCAATCTTAAATCTACGTTGGCATTTTTATGCATAGTCTGCTTCAGACAACATACAACCTTCAACAATCGGAATATTTTCTTATGAGGCTTTGCGTGTGAAGAGGGCTGTTTAGCATTGGCACTGCTGTTGCTCGGTATCAAATTCACTATATGTTTAACCAACAAGCATCTGGACGCTTCACCTGGCTTTGACGCCATGGAAACGTGCCTTGCAGTATATGTGTGGTTTTTTTGAGCGGTAGATTTTTGGTTTTATTAGCAAACTCCAAAGTTGATGTTTCTGGATCGAGTTTTAGTTTAATTTGTTTTGCAAACCTAGGAGAACAGAAAATAACAGGCGGTTGGCGGCCATTTTTGGGCATATTTCCAATTACTTCATTCAAGCTTTCCTCTTTTAAGAAATATAAATGAAGCTCAATTTGTTTTGTGCTTATGCGTAGAAATGCAAGGATAACTGCAGGTGATCATGCCAAAAGAATGCAATAAATAAATAAACACAATTTTGCAATGTTCTGTAATGTTTCCAGATTTTTTTTTAACATAAAGAAAACTTTTCTGGCTAACCAACAGTGAATGATCAGAAGTCTGTTTTGGTATCATTCTTCAATCCAAAGATTGTAGCTTATAACATAAAAAATATACAAGAAGCTAATCCCAAAAGCTAAGTGCTAATCCCATTGGATAGTGCTTATTATTCACCATCCATGTTTGCTTTTCAGCAAATGAGCAAACACAGACACTGTTTTTAATATTCCCTAACATCTTTAATATCCCTTTGATGTTACTGTAAAAAAATCTTGTGTTCTTCTTATTCTCAGAACTTTATGGAAGCCTGTTTAAAAAATAAAAAATTGTGACTTTTTCTCTCACAATTGCGTGATACAAACATCCATTCTGACTTTTTTTTTCACAACTGGGAGATATGAAATCAGAACTGCAAGATATACTTCATCTTGACTTTATAACTCACAATTGCGAGTTTACATCTCACGATTCTGCGAAAAAAGTCACAATTCTGACTTTATAACTTGCAGTTCTGACTATATTGAGATAATAAAAAATAAGACTCCGACCACACGAAGCCGGTGCGTTCCCTATTCGATAATTTTTTTTTCCTCGTTCTAAAAAAAAATTGCGTAAACAGTAAACCACTGAAAACGGTGTAGTATATATGCCAGACCAGTATGGGGCGCTGTAATTGTGCCGTAGAGATACACTATAAACGGAGAAGAAGACTTTGAGCATGCGCATAACCTTGCGCGCTGTATACGACCCAAGAAGAAGAAGACGTTGGCGAGTGACGCAGCCGACACGTGATTTGATGACATCATCGTTTCACAAAATATACGGATTGGCTGTACATACGAAACCGCAAGTTTTTTTTTCAGATTTATTCTCTTTAGGACCCGGTTTTAAAAAAATAGCGGTTTCAGTCTCCTGAAACGCCGGATCCGTGTGGACATACGCCAATACGATAAAAAATGTATACGTATACAGCGAAACACGTCTCGGTGTGGACAGGCCTTAAGTCAGAATTGCGTGTTTGTATCACATTTACTTCAGAAAGTATTTTATTTAAACTATTGAAAGACATCAATACACACCATTTTTCAAGTTTAAATCCACTGAAGTTTATCTACTCACAAATTCAGCATCATGATTGGTCAGTTCGCCTGTCAATCAAGCTCTTTGTGAAGGGTCAAGTAAAGGGCAGAAGCCTCTCAGATTTGTATTTTACCAAAGTCCTGTGGGGTTGGGACGTAAGTGGTGACAGAGTTGTTAAGTTTGTGTCAACTGTCACTGTAATTATCAATAATGCAAGCACCAAAAAGTTTGAATTTTTTATATAGGCTATATAAACATTTTTCATTCTTACAAGATTACAGCAACAAGTTCTTGACTGATGTTTTTTGCAGCTTTTCAAGCTGTTGTGCTTCCAAACGAAATCCTGTAATGTGGGTTGCTAAAAACCCAGCTAGTTCCTTCGGCCCTGTACAATAAACATTTAATCCAGAAGGAGTTAAGAGGATACCGTGTCGGATCTGAGAAATATGCACTAGCTGCACCCAAACAGCTCCCCCGGGTGCCTAATGGCTTCTATGACCAGGCCAAAGTTCGCACCCCACCTCTGGGTATATGGCTACTCTGTTGAGTAAACTTGACTGAACTCTCTGACCTGCTGGGGTCTGAGGCTGAAGGACAGAAGCCAGTGTTGGCTGCCCTCCACAGGCTGGGAGGTCTGGCCTCTGCAGTGGCGAAGCCTTGCCGTCTGTTGGCGGTTCTCGTGCCTTGTGGGTAACCCATCCTGTTTGTTTAGCAATATCAAACCGTGGGTTTACAGAAACCCCATGGCAATGTTCAAATATTATTCCACACCTTCCCCTGGACGAGAGAATCCAGTGAAGCTAGTCTCTATTCAAACCGAGCAGAACAATATTATAGGGTTGGGATCATGCGAAGACGAGGCTGAGGAGTTGTGGGAGCGATCTCGCGGAAGAGATTCTTTGGACTCTCTCTGCTTTTAAACCCTTGTATTTTTGGCCCTATACTGAGGGCCAGACTTAATGAACCGTTATGTGTCAACATTATTTTAGACAGTGGGAATTTTCCATTGTGGTTGAGGGCCAAATTGCTCTCATCCTGTGCACTAAGACTGACAGGCATAATATAAAAGCAGGGCACTGATATAAAACAAACAGCTATGAAAATACAAATACTTATTTTGTGTGTGTGTGTGTGTGTGTGTGTGTGCGGGTTTATGTGGTTTATGAGGACACAAATTTGCATAATGACATGGGTA
>JAUMHQ010000083.1:4572506-4583541 GCA_032361165.1 Enteromius paludinosus
GTTATGTCCATGTACTGAACTGTTATTATTCAACCATGCCAAGGTCAATTCAGTTTTCTATTCTATGGCACCTTTAACTTGGTAAATTTATTAAATTATTCTATTAACCATAGTTGATGCTGTCTAGTGTCTATACGCGGTGTAGACAGCATTCAAATTGAGTTTATCATGAATAATTGTTACATAAAATAAAATAAGAAGAAAAATATTTTTTATCCATCCCACAGTCTTGTGGGATGACTGCAAGCACAAGGCTGGCTACGGGCCTGATTATGTAGAATAAATAATTACAATGGAATATGTAGTATGCAATTATAAACATGTTCTTGCTTGTTTCTCACATCCGTCATAAACAGATCATATCACAAAACCAGCCTTGCGGGTGAACTGAGCTAAAACGTGCCGACACACACAGATGGCAATCAATAAACCAGAAAACTGTACTGATAAAAAAAAAAACAAGCGCTTCAATTCAAAGAAACATAAAAACATGAGAACATCATTTAACGTGAACTGAAAAGGTGAGGAAACAGTCCTGGGAAGGAAGCAAGAGATTGCAGAGAAAGGTTTCTTCTGATGAAATTCCAGGACTTGTCTCAACACATACTGGACTACAGCAGTGTTTACACCCACACTACATCACCTGCAGAAAACTACAGACAACGCTCTTCACATCATGTATACTGTGTATTTATTAATGACTAATTATTAATGATTAGGAGATTGTTGTTCTTCCAGCTTTCATCTTACTTACTTTATTTAACAAACCAATTAATATGACGTTTGCAAAAAAACTGCTTCTTATGAATGAATAGTGAAGTAGTTGTTCGGGTTCAGTTGGGTTAGGTTGTTGAATATGGTCATGTAGAACATGTGATTTTCAGCCAATATGTTAATAATATGCAAATAAGCAAATAGTGAGAATTGTTACCATTATTTCCATAAAAAAGGCCTTCTCTTTTATTAGTAATTTAAATTAAAATAAATACATTTTCCCTAAACTTTCGACCAGGGGTGTAGGTGTAAATGGTGGAAGTCTGTGAGAAAAAAGAAAGAAATAACGATGATGCAATTCAGTCACTATGTAATCTGTTATTTTATTCCAGCCATTACTCATAGCTGAAAGCCTCAGTTAATCTTGTTTACATGAAGCTTAAGGTTACTGCGTAAGATTAATTCAGATTTAATTCCCCTTAAAATAGGCTACGCTGTAACTTACAGACAGTTACTGCAACCAGACCCAAATTTCCCCTAAAATCTGTGAAAAATATAAAAATAGAGTTTTACTCATTCTTACTTGTAAAACCCTTAATTATGACTTGCGCTCTCAGCTACTAAAAGACAAACTGAAATGTCTTGGTTCTCACAGAGAACAAGGGTTTGGCATGTGTAAGTGAAGCAGCTGTGTTTACTCTGGAACTATGCTGTCTTTAGAGCACCCTTTAGCATCAGCACTGTCTCTACATTGGCTGTCTGTCCGTGCAGAACCGCATGATGATTAGCCAATCAGATTTAAAGAAGCAGTTTATAGTTTAGACTTACAGTCAGTGTTTGGTGCTTGTACATCAGTGTCATCTACCATTTCTACACAACTGAAATGATCCAGGTCCAGAAGCGTAGTAAACACATCAGTAAAACTCATGTAGCTTAATTTCAGTTTTGTGACGCTATAGAAGAATTTTTTTTTTTGCACAAAGAAAACAAAAATAACATAATTTATATCTTCTGCTATTTTAGAGAGTATCACATTGCGTGCATACGCTTTCCACTAGGTATAAACAACAGCACATGTTGTTTATGCGTACATGCACATGCTCTCCCCCGAACGTATGTCACATCCTGTCTTACTGATGTATTTACTACTTTCTGAGTCTGTCTACAGATAGCTCTCTGATATTTGACAGCTTAATTTGTCAAAGATGAACAAAGGGTTTGGAACAACATGAGGGTGAGTAATTAATGACTGAATTTTCATTTTGCGGTGAACTAACCCTTTAAGCACACCTTTTGTGTATCTGTGTACTTTACATAAGTAACAATTTTTTCAGGAAACTTAAGACTTTTGATGAATTCAAAGAGCTCTCTAACATAATCGAGGCTCAGAAATGTAGCAAGGCGACTGTTAAAATAATCCATTAGACATCAACAACTGCTTTATGAAATAATAATAATAATAATAAAACGCATAACATTTTTGATGTGTTTTTTATGTGTCATAACAGGAGAATAAATAATCACACATTTAGCTGGAGTTTTCTCAGAGCTCAGTGCTTTGATGTTCAAACCAACCTCAGTATTACTAAATGCGCATTGTGGTCATGAATTTAATTTGAAACATAACTTCTTTGTTTCTTCTTTCTTTGAAACAGATGTTGTACATTTTTTGTGAAGGAGATACATTTAGGCAGATGATTGGACCGCTGGGAAACTGTATTCCTTTTCTTTAGCGAAAAGTGAGAAACAAATCTCAGGGGGGCTACAAATTATGGTTTGTTTTTTCTGGCTCACCACTGTAAACATGCTCCTTTACTCGGATTAAATCTAATATAAACAGTACACAGCATCCTCACCAAATGCTTGCCCACAAACAATCCAGTCTCTTATTTCAAATAGATAAACAAAACACAATTACGCCTGTTATTTAGCAGTTACTCATACTCATAAGATTTGATAACCCAAATAATAAACAGAACTTTATGCATCACATGGTTCATTGTAACGGAAGTGAAATCTGGAATACGTAAATGGACAGTTTGTGCTCAGAATGCTGCCTGATGCACTTTCCTTTATGGCTTCAGCGGCACAGCCACAAACTGTGATAGGCACAGGCATTGCAGACTATTAAAACAAAACAGAGCCAGGCGTTCTTTGAGCCTTCCATCACTGGAACTGCAAGGCATTACAACATCATTTTATTTAAAGCACATTCTTTGTTTTATTGAGTGTGATTTGTTTGTCTGCTCCATTCTAAATAAAGTCTCTGCCATTTGCTGAACTTCAGGCCATCCAAGATGTACTGTAGGTGCCTTTTTTCCCAGGAGAACCATAAAGATATTTAGGTGAAACCACTTTCTTTGGCAATTCATAAACAGCATGTTTGTCGGATTTTCAGCATTAAAAAATAAAGAAGGAAGAAGTGGCTCCTGATGATACATCGAGGTCTTTGTACTGTACATGCAGGTCACACAAATACATTGAACACTAACCAGTTGTTCCACAAACTGCAACAAGAGCAGCAAAACAACAGACAGCGAAACTGAAAAGTATTTGTGTGAGAGTTTTATTGCATCTTGTTTCCAGTGAGGTTTGTTTTCATTGTGTTTGATAAGGGTTGCCGCTTAAATTTGCAGGACAGTGGCCCTCGAGGACTAGGGTTGAGAAAGCCTGCACTAGATGGTTTAGTACATAGGATAATTGTATGGTAGTGTGTTATTTGGGACCAGTTGAAAGCATGTCATTTAGAAAAAATGTAGGATGACAATAAAGCCTGTATTGGCAGTACATTTTAAAATGACTTATATAGCCTATATTTTTATTTCAGTTATTTTAAAATACATAAAATATAAAACAATTCACATCACTTTCATAAACTTATTTAAAAACACATTCTGATGCACATTACAGTTTTTTTTACAGACGCTAGGACCCATTTCTCAATACTTATGTCACTTTTGCAGAATTCTTCACACAGTGAGCACAACAGAAGTCTATGTGGGCTATTCTGCATCATGGCTGATTCATTCCAGTGACATATATTGCAGTTATAAACAATATTTATTGCAATTATAAACAGAGATGTGTCCTTGTTTTACACAAGAAAACACTGTGTAATGCTGCATGTTGTTAGTGTTTTTAGCTCATTGTTTTGGGGGTGACAAAGTGTGTTTGTCGGCTGTCAACCTTTGCTAGTGTTCTGGAAGAATTACAGTTACCCTTTCAGTTGAATCACTTCGACGTTACATATTGGAACTCGCCAGAGAGACCAATTGCCTTTGGGCTTTTACTAAAGGCCAATGAAAATTGGCGTGCACTGATTGCGCTCAGGTACACCTCATACACTGCATGAGTATAAGAGGGCACGCGGACAGTGCACAAGCAGGTTTTCAATGAAGAGCCGTTTGTGACTTTGTGGCTATCGATCCCCTGCCTGTATCCAGTAAGCAGTTGGAGTTTGCCTTGGAGATCATCACCAAAACATCAAAGAAGTTCCCGTTCCTGCTCTCTCGTCTGACAGCTTTTCTGGGCGGCTGTCAGCGGATCCTGCAAGCTGGTGGCCTTTTTAAAGGCCGGCTGTGCCAGCTTTCGCTTATCCAGCGAGCAAAAAACCCACTTGAGTGCACAGAGTTGCCGCGTTTGGGTCTCCCTGGGCGACCAGGAAAAATAGCAGAATTTCTACGGTTGGTGAAGCATTCTGTAGTGGGATGTCGATCCAGCCGTGCGTTGCTGGGTGTGGAAGTTTCCTCACCTCGTCAGATGGCCATGAGTGTTGTCTGTCATGCCTGGGCCGAGAGCATGCTCAGGCAGCGTTTGTGGAGGGTTCATGCGTTCATTGCGAACGTATGACCCTGGCCACTTTGAGATCCCGCGATCTTCCCGTGGCGGTAGAACGCTGGACCGTTCGCGGTTCACGGCAGCTACGGCGAGACGCCTGGGGGATCTCCAGGTGACTGTTGAGTGTGCCTCGTCCAGTGAAAGATCTGCGCGAGCCTCTCACGCACCGCGTGGTCCCGTGGAGTTTCCAAGGGAGACTGCTCCCCCTGCCACGCCAGGCCCGAGTGGTTGAGATGTCTTCTGCACCATCAGAGGGTGGTTCTGATGGTGAGGCTGCCGCTGCGCCGGACGAGCGTCCCGCTCCGTCTGCAGCTGACACTGAACTGTCGAACATGTGTGCCTGCGACCGACCCTTCGCGGCTGGATGATTGGTTCCTGGGGGTCAGAGATGCGGCACCGCCGCGCTCTCCCCCAGTTCCTTTCTTCCCGGAGGTGCACGAGGAACTGACTAAGTTGTGGCGAGCCCCTTACTTGTCACACTTGCGCCCAAGTTCTTCGGCCCTCGCCGCGCTCGATGGCGGTGCAGACAGGGGGTACGAGGCCATGCCCCATGTGGAGCGCGCCGTGGCGGTCCATCTGTGTCCGCGCGGCGCTGCCTCATGGCGGGGCCAACCTCGACTGACAGATATACCAGACATGGGACGTGGTATTTATACATGGACTAATCAAACAAACCTGGAAAAACACGGCTGGCAGAGGATGAAACACTAATGACGAAGGTGGGGTTACAAATTGGTGGAGCACATGGGGAAACGGTAAGCAAACAAACACACAGAATCACATGGCACAAGATCCCAACAAAGCACAGAGTTCATGATCGCTGGAGTGTCATCCAGTGACCTGGGCTGCCACAGCCAGCTAGATCGTAACATAGCCCCCCCTCTAAGGAGCGGCTTCCAGACGCTCCAGACTTTGGAGCCGGCGGGAAAGCCCACCAGGGCGGGGCAGACGGTAGAGAGGTCCACTTGGGTGGACCAGATGGAGGAAACGCCCTCCAAGGCGGCGCAGACGGTGGAGAAGCCTTTATGGGCCTACCAGGCAGCAATGATTCTCTCCTGAGCCGACCAAACATTTCATGTGTCCTCCAGGGCGGTGCAGACGGCGGAGCGTTCCACCTGGGCCTACCAGGCAGCGACCTTGCCCTCCGTGACTGACCAGACAGTTCGAGTGCCCACCAGGGAGGAGCAGGTGGCGGAGGTGACCATTGTGGCAGACCAGATGGCGAGAGCGCCCTCCAGGGGCAGAGCAGACAGCGGAGATGACCACTTAGGCAGACCTGTCGGCGGGAACGCCCTCCGTGATGTCGCAGTCCTCCTCCAGGGCGGTGCAGATGGCGGGGAAGCCCACCTAGGCCGACCAGACCATGACCATGCCCTCCAAGGCCGACCAGACAGTTCGAGAGCCCTCCAGGGCAGAGCAGACGACTGTAGTACCCTCGGAGGCAGAACCATCAGCGACGGCGTCCTCCTAGACCGAACACTCCATAATAATGCCCTTCTGGGCCAAACAGGCAACCATAAAGCCCTCCTGGGCCAAACAGTCCATAGTAATGCCCTTCTGGGCCGAACAGGCAACCATAATGCCCTCCTGGGCCGAACAGTCCATAATGATGCCCTCCCGGGCCGAACAGTCCTTAACAATGCCCTCCTGGGCCAAACAGACAGCGGCCTTGTCCTCCTGGGCCAACCGGACAGCGACCTTTTCCGCCAGGGTGGAGCGGATGGCGGCACAGCCCTCCTGGACCGGCCAGACAGGGACAGAGCCCTCTTGGGGCAACCAGACTGACATTGCGCCCTCGAGAACCAAACAGTCAGTGAACGCACCCTCTGTGACCAAACTGACACTGACGTTGCCCTCTGAAACTGAACCAACTTTGATATCAACCTCTTAGACTGAACCGACAGTGAATACGCCCTCCATGACCTGCCAAACTCCGATACAGAGACCTCCTTGGGTTGAGCAGCCACCAGTGGGGCCCCTGGGGACTCTACGGCTGGAACCGACATCTCCAGAGGTAGTGCAGCCTCTGGCGGACCCGATGGAGTCTCTGAGCCACACACAGGTTCCGGAGGTTCTGGCCATGGGGCCTCACAGTCTTGTGGAGCTCGGGTGAATTAGGTGATTGGGGACCTGGATCACAGACCGGGTCTGGCGGATCCAGCCATGATGGGTCTGGATCACAGACTGGGTCTGGCGGAACCGGCCATGCTGGATCTGGATCACAGACTGGGTCTGGCAGATCCGGCCACCATGAATCCGGATCACAGACCAGGTCTGGCGGATCCGGCCACCATGAGTCCAGTTCACAGACCTCTGATAGCTCGACACGCTGAGAAACCGGGACTGACTGGACTTGACACGGCTCCTCGTACCATGATTAGGGAGTGGGACCCATAACATGCGGACTATGCACCGCGAGGACCTACTGACGACTGGCTGCGTCACCGGGACTGACTGGGTAGAACACGGCCCCTCGTATCATGCTACGGGGCTAGGACCCGTTAAAACTTGGCTGGGAACAATTAGGGCCTTCTGCAGCTTCTCAGGCTGCGTAACCGGGGCTGACTGGGACTTGATACATGGCCCCTCTCGCTGTGAATCGGGATAAAAACTCGATTTTTGCGGATTGAGAACCGTGAGGGATTTTGTTGGTGTTGGCAACCAAAATGATGGTTTACGCAACGTGAGGGTTTCTGCTGGCTCTGGCAACCCCGAGGCTGGATTGGCGTCTGCTCCCTTGACTGCCATTTTGAGTGCGCGTGCACCCATTTCCATGATTCTCCTCCCCTCCTCCGGGGAAATGATCGCTGGAGGCGGAAAGTACAGCAGTCCGAACCGCGAAAACTGATCTGTAGCCGCGTCCCGTGGCTCTACAGATCAGCGCGATCTTGGAGGCGTACCCCTCCGTATAGCAAGGCGAGACCCCGCTAGCCAGGGGTATTGTGGGCGAGATGGGAAATCCACAGAGATGTAAAAAGTAAAAGTAACGTAATGCATTACTTTCAAAAAAAGTTAACTAAGTAACTACTAAGTAAATACTAAAAGTAAGTAAGACCGCAAAAAAGTAAAAGTAAGACCGCAGCACTGCCAGGGGCATGTCCTCGCAATGAGAACATGAACCCTCCCCGAAAGCTTCTTCAGCGTGCCGGATCCCCAGACACTGAAGGCAGCAATCGTGGCCGTCGTTGGCTGGCAGATAGTGACCACAAACAGAAGGACACGGCCGGCATTTGGATGTTAAATGAAACATAAACCTAGTCATATTTTCCTAATGTGACTCCTATTACAGTTTTTTTACAGACACTAGGACCCATTTCTCAATACTTAGTTCACTTTTGCAGAACTCTTCACACAGTGAGCACAACAGAAGTCTATGTGGGCTAAACTGAGGATCAATTATCATTGTTTTGGCACAAAATACATTCAATGACTACATCTCTCAAATTTCATGAATTCTTTTCTCACTCAGACACAACAACTGCCAGGAATCGTTGTACGTACGGCACATTTTGCACATGCTTACATACTGTTTTCAAACTATTTTATTGCTGTTTAATTTTTTTAGATTAGCATTGCTATTGTATCTGTATCAGTGGATGATGTGTATACAAATTCTTGTATTTTGGAATTACTGAAACTGAAATTACTGAAAGTGCAAAAAATAAATAAATAAATAAACAACATAAAATACAGACGAATTCTGCATCATGCCTGATTCATTCCAGTAACATATATTGCAGTTATAAACAATATTTATTGCAATTATAAACAGAGATGTGTCCCTCTTTTACACGAGAAAACACTGTGTAATGCTGCATGTTGTTAGTGTTTTTAGCTCATAGTTTTGTGGGTGACAAAGTGTGTTTGTCGGCTGTCAACCTTTGCTAGTGTCCTGTAATGAGTTCATTTGAGATCTGAATAAAGTGTTTTGGAAGTTGTAGTGCATTTTGAATTAAAAAAATAACTGCTTTGCCGAGCTGAAAGTCGGTTAGGAGAATTGTGTGAAGAGTTTTGCAAAAGTGACCTAAGTATTGTGAAATGTGTCCTAGCGTCTGTAAAAAACTGTAATCCTCATCAAGAACTTTAGGAATAAATAGTTTCTTATGGAATAAAGAAAAGTGCAGTCTGAGGTTTAAAATGGATCATATTTATAAACATTTGAACACCCGTGACAGATATTAAAACATGGATTCCCAACACAGGTTGTTTCTCACCCATTTATCTTAATCATCTCTGAGGCCTGTGTGCGTCATACCAGCAGACTGTCGTAACAAACACTGCTTTACTTTCTCAGTATGTTTTAACCCACATAGAGATTTCTGATCCGATATTGCTGTCTGGTTGAATAAAACTACAGTATGTCAACATGCGATGCTTCATCCAGTGTTCTCTGAGAAGACTCTTATCTACAAGAAGGCCAGATGTCTTGTCTCTGTGTCAGTTGTATAATGTTCCCATGCTCCGCTGCATGCAGCAAGACGACTAATGAGAGTGATGTCATACATCTCTTAGCTTTTAGCCCTTATAAACCCACTAGGAAGTGTAGTTTATGTTCACATATGCATACTTACGCACTGTTTACATACAGTTGAGAGGAAGTGGAACTGGGTTAGGATTGGCAGCAGTGACAATTTGTGGTGAACTCAATTCAAGTGTCTCCCACTGTCTTTATTTCCTGAATTTGACTAAGACAAAAAAAAAAATGCTGATCTAAATCAAATTACCCAGTAAGTCAAGCTGTTGAGAGCGCAGAGATGGAGATTTACTGATATTGTCTGTTCAAACAAACCGAGGATTAAACGATAGATTGCAAGTCTCCCTCTTGGCAGTGGTCTAACTCTTGTGGATAAAATAATGCCTGTTTAATTGCATTTTTTTGTTTATGTCAGCACACTGAATTTACACTAAATCCATAGTTTAAAGCAGAATGTGCTTTTAAAGCTCTCTGAAATCAGAGAGCTTTATTCAGACAGAATCACAGATGGGGCTGTAATGCAAAGAATATTATTTCAGGCTTTTTTTCTCCTTTTGATTTTAATATAAAGTGTCTTTGTCTAAGTTTGTATAAATTAGTGATTTTTGTTTGTTTGTTGAAGTGTGTTTGTGTGTTGCTCTTAAGAGGTGAAAATGAAAATTTCTCTTTGTCATTGGTTCTCAATTTTTTCTTAAAGGGGTCATACAAACCACTAGGTTTTCCACTAGCTAATATGATTCTTTAGGGCCTTAATGGAAAGTTTGTAATATAGTTTGTTTTAAAATTTCTCAAAGAAATTTTCCCCTGTCATAAACAGCTCTTTAGAAATCACTCTGATTCTGTGTACTTCCCCTTTAAATCTTCACGAGCTCCGCTGACTCCGCCCCTCGGAGTCGCTCTCAGAGGATCTTTTTTTTGCCATATTCATAGTGAAACTTGCTAATTAGCACATTATTAGGAAAGGCGATTTGTCATTAAATTACATTATACTCACTGCTTCTGTAGGTGAGGCTGGATCATGAATGATTCGCGCGAACATAAACACATTTCGGTTGATCAAGGGGGCGTTTCCCTTCAGAATCAAACGTAACATTAATCCTCTGCATCTTCAGTCACTCAGATGTCGGGAGTAAATCACTACTGCTATGTTCATTAATACATTCAACAACAAAACACCTCAATCACAAGTGGTTTGACTCAACTTGCTTGTTATCAAGGAAAATGCACACAGATTACTAATAATGCTGTAATCTGTATTTCTCAACCGAGATACAGTATACAGTGCAATCTAGCAACAACCAAAAACTAACAATGTTTCCAAATTAAAACTGTACAAAATTGTACAAACTCTTTAGATTACTGAATTAAATTACATGAAATTAACTTTAAAATAAAATGAAAAAGACAAAAGTACAGATAAATACAACAAATACACATTTTTATATTTTTACTTGTTGTCCCAAAACATCGTTGGACGCTTGAACATGTCGAGTTTACGCCAGTTTCACACTGAACGCGTCAGCAGGGCGTAAGCAGCGTGTATTTTGTTTGGCGCCCATGTTAATGGATGAGCAGCACACAGTGTTCGAAGAAGGACGCTGGAAAATACGACAGAAAGATGCTTGTCTATAGCCTCCTGCAGGACAAGCTGCCAGTATGAGAGCACAATTGGCGCACGCTCCTGTTCTGCATACGCGCAGCTTCCACGCTCCTTATGCGTGCAGCTACACCAGCATGTTTAACTGGCTGCTTAATTCGCGTGAATCGCGCTGCAGGATGTCTAATTGCGTCTATGTAACAGTTTTTTACAGACGCTAGGACACATTTCTCAATACTTAGTTCACTTTTGCAAAACTCTTCCCACAATTCTCCTAACCGACTTTCAGCTCGGCAAAGCAGTTCATTTCACATTCAAAATGCACTACAACTAACCAAACACTTTATTCAGGTCTCAAATAAATTCATTCTTCCAGAACACTAGCAAAGGTTGACAGCCGACAAACACACTTT
>JAUMHQ010000083.1:4594281-4612097 GCA_032361165.1 Enteromius paludinosus
CCACGGTTAAAGTTAAAAATCTTCGTTTGTGTTCTGCTGAGGAAACAAAGTCACCTACATCTTGGACGCCCTGGGGGGAACATCCTATTCATCCATCTACTTTCTTTTCCTAAGAACAAATTACTTATTTATAAATATTACAATAGAAATATTTATATTTGTAATAATGCTGCACAATATTACTGCATTTGGGATCAAATACACAAAGCCCTGGTGAAAAATGTAGAATGCTAACTGATCCCAAACCTCTGAAAGGCAAATCATCATAATGGCATGATATAGTTTACCTCTAATGTAAAGCAAGTACACTTTTTTTGGGAGAAATCTAATTTCTCCAGTCATTTCAATCGTCTAACTTCAGTTAATGGCACACATTCAGAAATACGTTGTTTTACTTTTTCTTTACCTTGAAGACAGTCGAAAGCTGCAGAGTTTCCCTTAAAGATAATGTGAAATGTTATTACAGAGCTACTTCTTAAGACGAATGGGAAGGATACTTGAAACTTTGGTGGTGAAGGTAGCTTAACTCCAGAGCCTCTTGAAACAGCTCTGGTGTTTGGAGCCGAAGCCCGTGCTGGTGACTCTGAAGGGCCGCCTGGAGAGCCTGGACCCCGCAGCCCCAGAAACAGCTGAGGACACAGTCTTCGAGACAATATGGCTGCAAACTCACACCCTCTGACATATCGAGAAAACACATACACTTTACTGACCACTTTTCACTGATTTCATATTCATTTCAATATCATTATTGTTTTTTTCCTCACCAGATACTGTACCAGCCGTAGAGTACATCTCCAAAGCAAAGGGATTGGTCACCTGCATCATCTTCCTCTCAGGGACAGGTGTTAGAGATTCAGTCTCATCTGAACTGCGTAAAATGACCGGGACATCAAATCCAAACCTTGACAGATGGGGCCCAAGTTAGTTAGACAGAGATTAAGGATGTAATATAACCACCAACTTCTGCTTTTAAGAGGGAACTGATAACTAGAGATGTCATATTAAACACAAAACATCCACTTGAAGTCCATCCAACCCAAATCATCTAACACTGGACTAAAATGCAATTTTATCCAGATAAATATGAACTTACCAGCCCAACACAACAGCCACAGTGATAATGAAACATACTGATATGACAGTAATGTAAAAGAGAGGGGAATACTCGTACAACATCACTAAAAACTCCGCGGCCATTGTTAAAACGTTACATTAATACAACGCCCATAAATGTCGATCCGACTGATAAAACAAATACTTTTATTTATGCGGTAGTCTAGTATCCTAGGTAGTCTTGCGTTGGGCTGTCACCCTGCAAGACTCACCAACGTAAACTTCCGGTTGTGGCAGCCGCTACGGTGGCCCAGAGGGCCAAATCCGCACATGACTCCAATACCGACACGCTTAGGGAGGAGCGTGTTACGGCAAGATAGCGGAGGGAAGTCCGATTCATTACGCGAATCGGCTCTTACAAATAAAATCACTTCAATGAACCGTTAAAAAAATGATTCGCTTTTGGCTACGTCATCACGTAACGCAGCGTCATTTTCTGATGTAAAATTGCACCCGGCGGTCAAACCCTTTTCTTCCTGTTTTATTTTAAAATTGTATTTATTTATTTATTTTTAGATATGCTTCAAACGCAAATACCGAACATTACACAAGAATGCATTTTTATTAGGTTACATGCCTAGGCCTATGTATTAGTATGAAAATTAATCAAATACTTTAAATTAATAAATAAACATCAAATCAATTTAATTGATAACATCACCTTTAATGTAATGAACATCACCTTAAAATAAGTTGTACAATGTTTACGGTACAAAATAGCTTTATGGAACATTACAAATCAATAAATAAATAAATAAATATAGTTTTCACAGAATGTATTTCACCAAGCTTACAAAAACAACGTTATTTAGAACACTTATATTATTTAAGCCACACAAAGAAAGCCTTTATTCCAGTCTGTCCGCCACACGACAGAAATAATATGTAATATTTCAAAAACAGCAACGGTTTCCGCCACTGATCTGTTGTACTCGCCCAGTTAACGCTCGGACAGGCGACTCGTTCAGACTGATTCTGTGAACCGGTTGAACCGAAAAGATCCGATTCAACGGAATGATTCGATCACGAGTCGGACAGACTACAGAGCAAGAGGGGCTCCACAGAGAGAAATACAGTCGGCATGTTTATGGAAAGTGAACAGGTTGGCGTGTCCGTCCGGTAAGTTGAGGACTGTGCGACTGAATGGGCCTTTATTTAACGGAGTTTCAAGTCCAGCGTGTGTGATAGACGCGTCCGTACAGATGCTGGCCGCTCCGGTCGCGCCGGGGGAAGGAGAGGTTTTGACATCGCTAGATTTGTTATTATAATCAGCTGACCGGTGCTGGAATCGCTCTGTTTGCTGTTTTCTAGAAAGCGGCGACAGCGATGAGCGCTTGTCAGGACAAAACGTCTTTGAGTTGTTCGCAAAACAGGGAAAATGTCAGCGGCGGTGAATGGGGAAGGATGGAGGATGCGTGTGTGTCCTGCTTTGACGAACCCACGGGCGACGCGATACACGCCGGGATGGACGCGGTGCAGTCGGGCATAGACGGACATCTGCCGCTGCCCCGAGGCCAACGCCAACTGATGCTAGGCCTGGTGGAAGAGGGTTTCGCCGGCTATCATGGCCGTCTCGGTTCCGACCCGGACTCCGATTATCTCGGCATCCCCGGAGACCTCAACTACAGCGAAAGTGACGGGAACGTCGCCACGAAAAAGCGCAACCGCTCGAACAGCTCGCGGCACCGCGGGGAAGTTGTCACGGAGCTCGGACCCGAGGAGGTGCGCTGGTTCTACAAAGAAGACAAGCGGACCTGGAAACCGTTCGTCGGACACGATTCTTTGAAAATCGAGTTGGCTTATCGCAAATACTGCGAACTTAATCCGAACGAGGTCAAACGGAGGGATGCGGGCGAAGAAGCGGAGGATTTATTCGAGTCACCGTCGGGATGCGAGGCACCGGAGGTCCGGAGACAGTCGGTGGCTCTGGCAGCGCACCCGGTAACCGACAGCTCGGAGGCTGCGTGCTGCACGGAAGAGACGGAGCCGGATTCAGAAAGCATCAACGTGGACGCAGTGTGCGTCCGTGGAGGACTCTACGAGGTGGACATCAACAAGAAAGACTGTTATCCTGTATACTGGAACCGTGAGTACTTTTAAACAAAACAGAACAAAAATTATTTCGTGCACAAAAAATGACAAAATGCAGAAAGTTCATACAGCTCTTATCGCCTGCATACAAACAATAGGCCTAACGTTACTACTCGAGGCTGCCAAGCTCCAAAAGCACCATGAAAGTATCCTAAAAGTAGTCTGCTTATATTTCAAATCATCTTGTGTGAGTTAAAAAGTCATTATTTGCAGCCCAAAAAATCACTGCCATAACTCTCAAATCTCCACGAGGCCAATAATCAAACTTGATAAAAGTCCAACTGGAAGAAAGTCATTGCATCAAATTGGAGGCCAGTCTTATTAGCTTGCAATAACAACATGCATTGTGGCCTGTTCCTCAGATGGATTGCACGAGTCCTTTTGGCTACCTTACTAATGGAGCAGTAGTGTTAAATCTATTTGTGTTGGTTATTTCTTATATGGCTCTTATTTTAACTGTTTATTCAGAGCGTTATAGCCCAGCAGCTTAATGCAAGTCAGTGAATTTTTGTGGACAAAATTAACCGATATTTCATATTAAGCTGTAAAAGTAAACAGTGTTTAAGTTCTGTGCAAGCTGTAAAATTTGTGTAAAATTGTCAGCTATTAACCATAAGCAATGGACTATTTTTTGGCCATTTATATAAGGTGAGATTTTATTAATTTCAGAATAAGTCCAAAATGAAAATCCTGCTATTATGTAGGCTACTATATCTCAAAATGTTCTAAACGTGCCCTTCTTTCTTTATTTGAACACAAATTTTAGGCAAACTGAAGAATATTGGTAAACAAACCGTTTCTGGTAGCCATTGACTTTCATAGTAAAAGAAGAACCAAGAAAGTGGCATGAATTAATGTGAATTTAGGTGTTTGAGACCACATGAATCATACACTTTATTCAAGCCACAAAAAATGTCTTAAAAGTTAAGGGTTGGCAAATAATCCAAATGAAATGTTTTTGTTTACATGATATCTTTGTGTGTAATATTTATTAAGTACATATGCATGCACATGCGTGTGGATCAAAGACGTTAAGATCAAATAAAAACAAAAACAACTATGTCTATAGAAATTTAAATGTAGTTTTAAGGTTTTTGGAGAATAAAATGTCAAAATTTGGTTGAAATAATATTGCATTGTCTTTCAGTGTTCAAAGTCTTAACCTATGATAACAGAAGGGAGCCCAGAAATCATACACTGGGTTTATGACAAATTAATTGTTTCTCCAGAAACAGATGATAATGTATAATGCTTGCATTTACAGAACAGGACCACATACCAGTCATGAGAGGCCAGTGGTACACGGACGGGACCTGGCTGCCTCTGGAGGAAGAAGACAGTGACCTTATTGAACTGGAGCACCTGGCCCGTTTCCGAGGCCAGCAGATGAAAGACACCTTTGATACGGAAGCGGTGTCCGCCACAGTAGACAGCAAAGATGGTAATAAAACGTGTTACTAACAGGACTCGGGGTTAGGGAAGCTTTGTTACAGGGGTCAAGCACACAAAAAGGCAGACTTAACATTGATGCTTAGTTCAGCTGATATAGAGGCATGGTCGTGAATAAGCCACAACCCGACCCAGACGTCCTGTTTGTCTCGTATGACACGCATTTGAAGGAAGTCAAACACTGGTGACACGTATACCACAGAAGGGCTATTAGCTGTCACTTGTGTTTGCAAATACCCTTAAGCATTACTTAACGATCAGGTAATTTGAAACAGACGTGTTTGACTTCTGCCCTTAATTCACTCAGCCTTACACAGTCTGAAACTGAGCCGGAGCCATGTGGACTGGCACAGCGTGGATGAAGTGTACCTTTACAGCGATGCTACCACTTCAAAGATCGCGCGGACTGTTACTCAGAAACTGGGATTCTCCAAAGGTTCGTAACAGTCTTGATGAATCTCAGTGGTGTTGTCCTTTAACTTGATGAGCGCACTGTTCGGTGTTAAAGAGACAGGCCACCAAAAAATGAAAATTCTGACATTAGTTACTCGCCAAAACCGTAAGACCTTTGTTCATCTTCTAAACACAAATTAAGATGTTTTGGAGGAGTTTTGAGAGGAGGAGACAAATTGTTGAATAAAGTTGTTCTTTTTGTATCCTTTGCAAAACAAGCACAGTATGTAGTATAGTATGCTTGTTGTTTCAAATTTAGTGCACGGTTTGCTATTTGCTGGTTGAATGGTGTGGGAGGGACATCCTAGTGTGCATTCGATGGGACAAAAAGCTGTGAGTCATCAGTATTTTTGGGGCAGTTTCCCAAGAGAAAGAGAAGTAACCTTTCAGTTCATGCATCTGCTGAAAGTACATTATTAGAGTACACTAGGCTAGCAAACAGACTTAAAATCACTTTGTTTTTTCACTGCAGGCTTTTGTATTTTAATGCTTTTGTAACATGACATCAAAATACTGACTGTGAAGCTGCTGTAAATGACTTGTGGAAAAACGTTAGAGGAACTGTTACTGAACTGTGAAAGTGCAAACTAAACTTGTTAATTGCATCTTAATTCGAATTAAGAGCTGACCTTTAGAGAGCTTTTTTGACCCAAGAAGGACACTGAACTACAGCTTTAAATATAATTTTATAAAATGTAATTACTTTTTTTTTTTTTTTAAGATGGTTAAAGTGCACTTCCAAAAATGCTGACAAGCATCGATTGAATTTCTTTAGTGTAATTCCTATTAAAAGATGTATGTCACATGTCACATATTCAATTGTATTCAATATGCAAGTTGCAATTTAGTACATTCACATATAAAATGTGACATCAAGTGGTACACTAGAGTAAGTAATTTACATATCCTTTAGTATGTAGTCAGCTGAAATGAAAACGGCACCCTTTTTCCATGTTCCACTATGTTCTTGTCTCAGCTTAGATGCATATCTCTGCGTGCACGTAATCGCTCTAGCAAGTGGTGCCACTATGTTAGTGTTTAGCTTGGCTCCAATTATTCCTTGAGATCCAAACAGGAATGGATTTAGAAGCCACCAAACACTTCCACGTTCTCCCTATTTAAAGACGGTTACATGATTAGTTACACGAGTAACTGTGGTGACACAAAATAAAACGTAGCAATTTTTTTTTATCGACTAAAAAAAACATGAAATATAATGTATGGGTAGAACTTGGGCTGGGCGATATATATCGAACGATATATTATGCGCGTCTCGTCAGTAAAGCCGGTTCTTTGATTAGCGGTAAATCTCCGTCAGCTGTTTTCAAAAGGAAAGCCAGCTTATACACAGAGCCGTAGATCACTGAGAAACTGCGCCATTGAATCACCCGCGAAACTCAACACGTAGCTTGTCAGTGATCTACAGCTCTGTTCGTAAGCTGGCACTGCATTTAAACACAGCTGACGGAGATTTACCACTAATCAAAGAACCGGCTTTACTGACAAGATGTGCATAATATATCGTACGATATATATCGCCCAGCCCTAGGTAGAAGGGAGGGATTGTTAAAACTAAAGATAACATGAAGCGATTATCAGTGTTACAAGTAGCTGAGTTTCTTCTTTTATGTCCGGTCAGCATCCAGCAGCGGGACCCGTCTCCATCGAGGTTATGTTGAGGAGGCCGCTCCAGAGGACACACCCCCTGAAACGACACACATAGTGTTTGTGGTTCATGGGATTGGGCAGAAGATGGATCAGGGCCGTATAATTAGAAATACAAGCATGTGAGTCTACTGATCACACGGCTGAATCTGCACAAAACAAGTCATCTAAACCTGAAACTAACTGTGATGCATTTCACTGATGGACAGGATGCGTGATGCTGCCCGAAAGATGGAGGAGAAGCACTTCTCTGACCGAACAAATGAACACGTTGAGTTCCTTCCTGTGGAATGGCGATCTAAACTCGCCCTTGATGGAGGTATGGACTAAAGACAATAATAAAAAAAGCTATTATCTATCATTGATATGTAGTTCATTTATGATGAAGTGTACTTTTTCAGACACTGTGGACTCCATTACTCCAGACAAAGTGCGAGGTCTTAGAGACATGCTGAACAGCAGTGCCATGGACATCATGTACTACACAAGCCCTTTGTACAGGGATGAGGTGAGATATGTCATGCATATAAATATATCACATTTTTAGGATCAAGTTGAAATCTAGTGTACGTTTAATATATTAATTTCTAGTGCATTACTTAATAACAGAGTTATGAAATTATAATCACATACTTTACATGCAACGTTTATTTTAGTCAACACATCAAAATAATAGTGTTTATTTAAAGTGCACTAGAGTATAACAATTATTTAAAATGTATTTTGAAGTAGGACTTTTAATTTGAAATTATTACGAATTGCACTTTTTAATAGTGTGTTAAGAAATATAATATAATTAACAAATATAATTCAAAGTATTCTTTGTTTGAGTATGCTTAATTGGCATTTTATTTAACTAATATTATATTATCTGAAGTACAGGTATTTCTAAGTGTAATTTGTGGACCAGGAATAATAAATAATAATATATTTATTTATACTTTCTGAACTTTATACTCAACATAAATTTTCGATATTATTTTAAAAATATTATTTAATGCTATGTATTTTAGCTTATTAGAGTATTTGCCCGCTTCTGCCACTGAATACAAAATAAAAGCGACTTTTTATCTAACAATTCAGACTTTTTTTTCTCTCAGAATTGCGTGATATAAAATTGTAAGTTATAAAGTCAGAATTTTTTGTTTGAGATTTAAAGTCTCAATTCTGAAAACATATGTCTTTTTTGCTCAGAATTGGACTTTATAACTTGCAATTGCGAGTTTATATCTCACAGTTACGACAAATAAAGTCAGAATTGTGCGATATTAAGTCGCTGACTTTATTACTGGTAATTGCGACTTTATATGGAACAATTCTGACTTTATAACTTAAAATCTTAAAACTACGGAGAGAAAAAATAAATCAAAATTACGTGATATAAAATTACAAGTTATAAAGTGAGAATTGTGAGATGTAAAGTATCAATTCTGAGAACATATCAGTCTTTTTTTCCCGCTCATAATTGGACTTTATTCCGAGAATATATATTCGCAATTCTAACTTTATTACTCACAATTACGACTTCATATCCTGAACTTGAAATCTCGAGTGTACAAATCACAGTTCTGAGAAAAAAAGTCAAAATTGCGAAAATAGAATTGAGAGATAAAAAGTCGCAAAAACCTTTTTTACATTTTTTATTCAGTGGCAGAAGCGGCTTCCATAGGAAATCAGTTACTGACTTTCCCATGCACGTCAATTTTTTTATTTTTATTCAGTACCTACGTTTAGTGTTAGCTGTCTTTCAAAATGCATGCTATTTCAGAAGGCAGCTGTCAAGGTTTTGGAGCATAGCTATTCTCAGTCTCTTTCTCGTAAAGTTTGACTCGATGTCCCTCACTGAAGCACACTCTGTCCTACTATTTCCTAGTACACAAATAAAGTGTCACAATTGTTCATTTCATGCTCACTGCACTTGCATCCTTAGATCACCCGGGGTCTGACCAAAGAGCTAAACCGACTCTACACGCTCTTTTGTGAGCGCAACCCTGAATTTGCAGAGAAAGGAAAGGTGTCCATCGTCTCCCACTCACTCGGCTGTGTCATCACCTTTGACATCATGACAGGGTGGGATCCTGTGCGCTTTGTTCATGAAGAGGTGCCAGATGCCATGGAGGCTGATGTTAGCAGACAAGAGCGCCAGCTACTGGAGGATCTTCGTAACACGTGCTTAAGGTTTACAACTAATTAAAGTTCTCTACACCCTACACTACACCCCTGTTATATTAGTAAATATAATTATAATAATTAGCAGCACAATGACAATGAACATTCAGGAAAAAATGGCAGATTCATTCAGGAATGAAGAAAGTGACTTGCTGATTTAATTTCTGCATACTAGTATACTACTCTTACAATTTGTACCTAAAAGAAATATGCTAAAATAGCTAAGTATACTACTATGCAGTTTCAGATATAATTTTGGATTTCTTATTGAATCACTCACCGGATTTGTTCAGAAACGCTGAATCACTCAGGAACGAAACACTTCCATGTAGGGTTGGGCGATGTTGACCAATTTGGAATCGTACGATGTCTAATGTGAAACATCGTGATGGACGAAGAAATCGGCGGCGGGTGGGGGGGTTTAGTTGTAACTACAACACCAAGCACCGCCCCACGACTGACAAAACAGTGTTAGCGCGAGCAGGTGAGAGAAGATCGAGTGCAGGAGTGATCGCGTGCTAGTGCTTGAATTGTGCGCGAATGACACATCAAGCGCGCGCGCGAGGGTTTGATACGAGCTCGCGGCCCCGTTTCTTCGCATGCACATCTGTTTTCCTCTCGCGGAAATGATTTACCACGCTCGCCAGCATCAGTGGTGCGCTCGCTTATTAATGGCATAGATTTGCCGCCATAGATTAAGTGTGTTTTTCGCGAGCTGGTTGCTGCTGCTGTGGCGGGGCGGAGGATCGTGATGCCAGTTCAGCATCGTGATGTCTATCGGCCATCGGCGATGGTCGTTTATCGAACCAACCCTACTTCCATGTTGATCAGACGTAGAAATAGAAATATACAAAAAAGTCAATACCGGCAATATTGTGTCTAAATTGTACATCACTCAAAGGTAACTTTTATTAATTATATATAATTGTATCAAGTATAAAATGGCAATCATTAAAGGAGGACTAACAAGTGTCTGCTTTCCTACATGGACATGGTATCTTAAAACCAGACTGTCCAACCTGAAACCACATGGCCACCTTAACTTAACAACCACTCTAGTAATTGCATAGCAATATGTTAACATCCACCCAGAACACACTAGCAACAACCTCTCAAGTTAAGCAATCACATAGCAACATGCTAACCCTCAGAACACTATATCAGCATGCCAACAAACACTCAAAACACACTAGCAACATATTAACAACCACCAAGAACACGATAGTACACCAACAACCTCTCAGAAAACTGTATCAGCACAGAAGCAAGCTAACATTTACTCAGACCAGTATAGTGACATGCTAACATCCAACCAGAACACTCTGATAACCTCTCTAAACACTATATATACTATATATAGCAATATGCTAACAGCTATACAGAACAGTAGAAACCCCAGAGATGTATAGACGCCCCATTCAACCACACAATCATGTAGACGTCTCCTCTATCTTTGACGTCATTCACCGTATGGTTCACACAGAGACGTTGGGTTCACAGACCATCAGCTGTGCAGGATTGTGGCATCTTTCGAATATTCAGTGATTACTCTGGTGAATGACATCTTGTCAAGACCTCTACAATATGCCGGATGGCTTACATAGCAGCCCCATCTTTCTTTATGCTTAACCACTGCTACAACATTTAGCATGTTAGCACGCTTAACCATTGTAACGACATGCTAACCATACAGAACTCTCAAGCAACATGCTGACAACTTTTTGTAACACTAAATTCTGCATTTCAACACGATAACAACCTGAACTACTGTAGCAACATGCTAACAACCACTCAGAACACTCTAACAACGTTAACAACAACAGAAAACGATAGCAAGATACTAATAACCCCTCTGAACACACTAGCAACATATTAACAACCACCAAGAACACGATAGTACACCAACAACCTCTCAGAAAACTGTATCAGCACAGAAGCAAGCTAACATTTACTCAGACCAGTATAGTGACATGCTAAC
Source organism: Enteromius paludinosus (assembly GCA_032361165.1). NCBI lineage: Eukaryota > Metazoa > Chordata > Actinopteri > Cypriniformes > Cyprinidae > Enteromius > Enteromius paludinosus. The sequence continues at coordinate 4,605,200 of JAUMHQ010000083.1, forward strand.
ATCCAACCAGAACACTCTGATAACCTCTCTAAACACTATATATACTATATATAGCAATATGCTAACAGCTATACAGAACAGTAGAAACCCCAGAGATGTATAGACGCCCCATTCAACCACACAATCATGTAGACGTCTCCTCTATCTTTGACGTCATTCACCGTATGGTTCACACAGAGACGTTGGGTTCACAGACCATCAGCTGTGCAGGATTGTGGCATCTTTCGAATATTCAGTGATTACTCTGGTGAATGACATCTTGTCAAGACCTCTACAATATGCCGGATGGCTTACATAGCAGCCCCATCTTTCTTTATGCTTAACCACTGCTACAACATTTAGCATGTTAGCACGCTTAACCATTGTAACGACATGCTAACCATACAGAACTCTCAAGCAACATGCTGACAACTTTTTGTAACACTAAATTCTGCATTTCAACACGATAACAACCTGAACTACTGTAGCAACATGCTAACAACCACTCAGAACACTCTAACAACGTTAACAACAACAGAAAACGATAGCAAGATACTAATAACCCCTCTGAACACTCTAGCAACATGCTAACAACCATTCAGAATACTAGAAGCTGCATAAACATGCTAACCACCTTAATCACTGTAACAACATAATAACAACCGCCCAGACCACTCCTGCAACACGCTAACAACCATTAGCAACATGCTAATAAACAGAAACTTGCTAATTCACAACATCTTAGCCCGTAATGTCCTGGCTGTCAGTTTTGCATGGCTAGTGTTACGTGGAGTATCGTGGCTATTTTAATGGGGACTTCTGCTGTCTGATACACTAAGATTTAAAAATATAACACTTTACAACCCTTTTCTGTTAGTTCTTAATATATTATCCATTTGTTTGCTGGTCAGCTGCATTGATTTCAGTGCTCTCCCATTGTTCACAGTGCATTTAAGGATCATGAATTATTAAGGGTTTTTAGTTTTGTCTGCACTCTACTCCACAATGACAATCCCTCTGTTAATCTGGTTTATGTGATGTTCCTCTCCAAAATTGTAATTTAATATTTCATTTGCAGAATGAGGGATTTGGAGGATAAGCTTCGGCATTTCCAAACCTCATCCTCAAGACCCTCTCCAGCCCTGAAATTCAAGGTACGTTTATATAACCGCACCCTTCCTTTCTCCTCTTCCCTTCCTGTGTGTGTTTGTCTTAATCAATAAACCATGTGATTTTGGGTTGAAGGTAGAGAACTTCTTCTGCATGGGATCTCCTCTGGCTGTGTTCTTGGCTTTGCGAGGCGTCCGTCCCGGAGCGAACGGAACGCAGGACCAGATCCTTCCCAAATCCATCTGCCAGAGGCTTTTCAACATTTTCCATCCCACCGATCCTGTAGTGAGTGTGATTAGATCGCAATGTAAATATAGCTCAGGGTTTCAGATTTCTCTTTTAACTGGTCCATATTACGAGCCAGGTGGGAAACAAAACCTAGTCTGGAAATAAAAATAATTAATTCTAGCATTAAAATACATGTACACAAATTAATAATAAGCTCTAATCTATTGAAATGGTCCCTATACATATATATGTATATATGTGTGTGTGTGTGTGTGTGTGTGTGATGGAGGAGACAGGAACATGTAGATCCATTTGCAGTGTTTTATTTACAGTCAAGCAGGCATGGTAAACAAAGGGGTCAGGAGCAAACATAGGCTATCAAGGGACATAAACGATAATCCAGGCAGAAGTCAGGGCAGGCAGCAAGCAATCACAAGACAGAGTAAACAGTCCAAGATCAAGAAACCAAACACAGGAAAACGCTCAGAAATAACAGCAGTAGCAAATCAAGACCTAGCAGATGGCAGTTGTGATAATGAGTGAGTGGGAGCGGTGATGAACTGCAGCTTTAAATGTGAGTGCAAATATGACACAGGTGAGTGCCTGGTGCATGATGGGGAATTGAGTCGTGGTGTGAATGTGCGGTGGCTGGTGGAAAATGAAATGCAGTCCAGATAACAGTCTGAGAATCTTTGGTGAAGGGGTGACTGCTTGTGGGAATGAGCAAGAGCTCACAGACCAAATCATGTGTGTTGTGTGTATATTTTTTAAGAGTATATTCGTTTTATATTAAAAAAAAATAATGTTATATATATATATATATATATATATAAATGTATATAAAAAAGTGTGTATATATATATATATAAAATAAAGGTTTTGGTTTCATTCCATTCCACATAAGCTTTTTTATAGGTTCTTTGGATTTATATTATTGATACAAATTTTCTTCACCCTAGGAAAAATGGTTCTTATAAAAACCCTTGATTGAAAGACTATGTAAGGAATTCTTTTTTTTCCCGTGCCTCACTGTGAAAACTCTGTGAAACATTATTTTTCAAATATGACAAACTAAAAAAAACAAAACAGCCCCAAAAAAGAAGTTATAAATAAAACTAATTTTATTGGAGTGCGTTTTACAAAGAAATACTATTTTATTCTTTCTACGTCAAAGTTTCACATTCAATTTAATGCTTTACTTAACATTTCACATTTCTTTGTAATTTAATATGAAATTTTTTATATATATCAGTCAGGAAATATAAATAACAATCAAATAAAGACTAATGTTTTCCCTCCAGGCATACAGGTTGGAACCTCTCATCCTGAAGCATTATAGTAATGTATCACCTGTCCAGATTCACTGGTGAGTAAAATAAATAATTAAATTATTATTAAAAAAATAATCATAATTAAATATTGTAAGCAAAAAAGGACTGTTTCAGTTGTTTGCAATGCACTCTGTTACTGCATATAGTTTTTAAATAAAAACAATTTTTTTATTACATTTGTTTTTAGGTACAACACGACCAGCCCCACTCCGTATGACCAGATCCGTCCCACTTTCCTTAATCCATCGAAGGAAAGTGCTTCTGTGTCTGACACAGAGAGCCTCCCGAGCCCCTGCACCTCCCCTCCTCAGCCCCGCAGACACTACGGCGAGTCCATCACCAGCCTGGGCAAGGCCAGCATCATGGGTGAGATGGAAAGAGAGAGGTCATTAAAGGCGTCTGGAAGAGTAAAACACTTGCTGGGGCTAGCAGAATGTATAGTGTGCAGTGTAGGAGTAGGATTACGCTTCCCAAATACTGAGATAATGGCAATCTGCCTTCAATTACTGTGTATCTGCAGTTTACAGCGCTTGATTTTAGTGTGCAAAGCGATAAATAGAAACAGCTCAGCAAAGCAATGGATCAGTAGGAAGCAAATAGGAAGTGTCACAGAAACAACTGGAGATTTGTAAAACCCCTGAGCAGTAATATGTGTTATAAGACAAAAAATGTTTACAAATATGAACCAAGTTATCAGAATTACTGCTTGGATTTAGATATATTTATTATATTTAAAGCTGCAGTCCGGAAGTTTTGCGTCATTGTTGCCATCTGTGTTTAAAAAGTCAAATCTCTAATTGTCATAACATTTGAATTCATATGATAAAAATATGAACTATGCTCCCTTCAACACTGCTTGTCTTTAAAATACAGATCTCGAGTAAACCCAGGCTATCTGTAATCAGAAGCACATTTAAAACTGGACTATAATTTGAATGAATTTACATGCGTTTCATATAATCCTTTCTGGATTACAATCCGCAATCAAATTAATTGTTATTCCAGCTGCTGTGAGAATAGGCTATAATTAAATGATGCGCCAGGATCCTCAGGAGAAAGAATGGGCCTTTGACTAACTGATTCACCCGATTTGTCTTAATTAACTCCATAAACTGACAGCCCTTATTCAAATAACCGTTTTTATGCATTATACTGCATGTGCCAAAGCAATCCTTATTTCTGAAATGAGGAAGTTTCACAACTCTTAAAATGTAAACTGTGCATACTTTTTTTTTTTCTCCAGGAGCGGCCAGTATAGGTAAAGGCATTGGTGGTATCCTGTTTTCCAGATTTTCCCGCTCTAGTGGACAGGTTGGCGGTGTGGAGGAGGAGCCATCAGACTCTGAAGGAGGGGCTTGTGAGAAAGGGGAAGATGGCCGGCCTGTGGAGTTAGACGATAAAGTTGAGGAAAAGACAGAGGAGAAAATCGAGACAGGAGACACCAGCATGTCACAATCAGCCTCTGCCATTATGGATAACTCCTCCTGTAAGCACCATCTACACGAAGAAGTCACTGTGCAGTTTGATCGTTTTCTCAGTACTCGTAATTTCAGTATTTTGGTTCAGAAAACCAGTTTGGAAGCAAACTACATCTTCGCTAATATTTAGTTTTTACTGATAATTATAATAAACTTTATTATAATAGAAACATGTTTCTATATTAAAAAATGAGGTTTAAAGAAATAATGTAACATTATGAAATGTAAAGTTGCATAAAGGGTGAGATGCAAGATTTAATTTTTAAACCACATTTAAGTTACAAACGTCAGGATTCCAAGAAATAAAATCACAATTATAAGAAACAAAGCCGCATTGTGAGATATAGTCAAATTGCTAGATATTAAGTCACAGTAGCTCTGTTTCCATTCACCTATTTTATGAAAAACATATTTATCTTTAACTTTTTATCTGATAAGAAAGAATGTGCATAAACTACAATGGAAACGTAAACATAAATACATCCATGTACACCGACAAAGTCATGTGATTTTGCTCTATGAGATGGAATAACTTGACTAGCAGCGACCGATCTCTTTCACAGCATCTATATGTTGTTTTTCTGAAAAGCTTAGTGATATTTAGTGCCACAGTTTACCAGGAAGTAGCGGTTTTGTTTTCTTTGACTCGTGGAAACAGCGCTTTATTAGCATTTGTTTTATGTGATATTTCAAGTTTGCGCAAGTTTCAGTTGGATCTTTGGATGGAAACATAGTGTGAGATATAATACTGCAGCTCCGAAAAACAAAGTCACAATTGCAAGATATAAAATCGTGCCGTGGATATAAAATTACACCAAAAGATATAAAATCATAATGATCCGAAACAAAGTCACAGTTACGAGATTTGGTGGTCACATTTTAAAGGGGTGATATGATGTTGCATTATTTAGTGTATTTAGTGTAAAGCAATGTGTTTATGTGGTTTAAGTTTCAAAAAACACATTATTTTCCACATACTGTACATTTTTGTTTCTGCTCTGAAACAGATCCATTTGTACAAAGCTCATCAGTCTAGAAAACCGGCGTGAGCTCTGACTGGCCAGCTATCAAGCTATCGTTGTTCGCCGGAATGTCGAGCCGATTGTGTGTTTCTGGGTGAGGAAGTTTCCTCACCTCTTAGGACAGACATGATCGTTGCCTTGCGTGTCTGGCTCGAGTACACGCTGAGGCAGCTTTTGTGGATGGTCAATACGTTCACTGCGAGCGTATGACCATGGCCACGTTCAGTTCACGCCTCTCGTCCACGAGACGGCTCCCGTCGCGTCCTTCCCGTAAAACGGCGAGGCGCCTTGGGGACCTCCAGGAGTCCGTGCAGAATGCTCCGTCCAGCATAAAAGTCCTGTGGTCCTTCTGGAGGAGACCGCTCTCCCCGTAACAGGGCTGAGTGCGTCCTTCAGAGCGCCCCGAGAGGATGAGACGTCTTCGGCAGCATCAGAGGGTGAGTCAGATGGTGAGACTGAAGCCGCTTCGGAAGGGTCCACTTTGGACCGAGCTGTCGGCTCTGCTCCTCCGCGCCGTGGTTGGAATCGTTTGGAGGTGCCGTGTGCACCTTCAGCTGCCCCTTTGCGGCTGGATGATTGGTTTCTGGGAGCTAGAGATGCCGCTCCGCCACGCTCTCTCCCAGTGCCATTCTTCCCGGAGGTGCGTAGAGAGCTTACCAGATCGTGGCAAGCCCCTCACTCGTCACGCCTGCGACCAGGTTCTTTGTCCTTCGCCACTCTCGATGGCGGTGCAGCCAGGCGGTGCAAACCAGCCTTTAAGCGCTCCTGACACAGTCAGCCTGGAGATGATGAGGATTCCTCTTCGGGTGACGAACAGTCCCTGTCCCTGGCCCGCTATGGACTGCCCCACTGCTGGCACGTCGGTTAACGCTCCCTTGATACCCCTGTCGACGCGACTCGGACGGTACGCCTCAGCTATGCGATTCAGTTCGCCAGGCGTATCGCGGCATTCGCTCTACCTCGGTCCGCTCAGAGATCCAAGCTGCCATACTGTGCGTGGAGATTGCTGTCTTACTGGCGAAGGAAGCAATCGAGCCTGTCCCTCTCTAAAAAGAGTGGTGGGTTAACCCTCCTGGATCAGATATGAGCTTTGAACTGTCCCCTTCCTGAAGTCAAGTTGCCATTCAAAACTGCTCTCTCCGCATGTAAAAAAAAGAAAAAAAAGGCATGCTTCAGGAGCCAGGTTGGGTTCGCAGCCACGACCTGAAGGACACGTACTGTCATGTCTCGATTTTGCCTCAGCGTCAAACCCCTTTCGATAAGCTGGTTGCGTTGAGGATCAAGTTCATCTGTACATTACCTAGCTGAAGCGTCTGAGGGGCATCCGCATCCATGATCTCTCTCTGCGACTGGCTAATAAATAGCTCACTCACGGGTCTGTCTGTCTTGCATGCTCAGGGACTCTGTGCTTTGGCACCAAACAGCTATCTGGGTCTTCAGGTCTAACCGAGTTAAAGTAATCTCTTACGAGAAAGAGAGGAGAGGATCTCTTTTTCTCGGTATGGAGCTGGACTCGATCGCTCTGCCCGCCTTGCCATCGAGTGCGCAGGCCACGCTGAACTGCCTAGATACGTTGGGCACAAGACAGCGGTCCAAATTTCAATATATTCCTCAGTCAGCCAGAAGGCTGTGTTTCCCTTCAATAATATCCATAATCTTATCTATATATTGTATTCCTTATTCCACATGCTAGATCTGTGTGTTAACTCATGTGCTCCGCCCTCAACCACCTGCTTCAGCACCACTGAAA
>JAUMHQ010000083.1:4643945-4658297 GCA_032361165.1 Enteromius paludinosus
GAAATTTCACAACGGAAGGAATGAACTCACCTGGATGACTTTATACGAAGCCCTGTCCAACGATGTGAAATTCAAAGCCTATATTGCTTACTCCCCTCATTTCAATAAAACCTCTTTCACTTACCTCGTTTGCCTTTGTCTCCTCTATCCAGAGCGTTACAGAAACAACACAAACTAATTTTTGGAAAATAATTAACTTGTCCTTCAAAATCATTTTGATGTGGTGATTTGGTGATCAGGAAGTATGTATTTTTATTACCAATGTTGAAAACTTAACTCAATATTTTTGCTGGAACTGTGATTTTTTTTTTTTTTTTTTTGGTGACCCGAATGTTGACTTGATGACTAGGGAAAAAATAATAAATGAATTAATAAGCAAGCAGAATTTATTTGAAATGGAAACATAAATGTATTTACTGTCACTTTTGATCAATTTAATGCAGCCTTTGTAAATAAAAGTATGCATTTCTTCAATAAATTATCAATAATACAGAATTGAATCAATGAATAAATGCATGAAGGCTTTAAAATAATTTACATTTATAATGTGTTTTTTTTTCTATTTTCTGTGGAAAATGAAAAAAAACAAAACAATTTTCTCTCTCTCTGATATATCCATGTTCAACAAGGCTGCATTTATTTGATAAAAAAATATGGCAAAAAACACAGCAATGTTGTGAAACATTTTATTATATATATATATATTCTTTTTAACCTATGCTACCATGCCATTTACAGCTTTGATCCAGTAGCTTTTCCCTGTTTCATATGAGTCAGGATGCAACAAATTAATCAAAGGTAACAGTAAAATCATAATGTTACAAAAAAAGAATAAATGGTCTTCTTTTGAACTCTCTATTCATGAACAAAACCTCAAATAAACTAACAAATGACTAAAGGATTTCTGAAGGATCATGTGACACTGAAGACTGGAGTAACAACTGAAAATTCAGCTTTGCTTAGAAGGAATAAATCACACTTCAAATATATATTTAAATACAAAACAATTATTGTAATATTATTTCACAAATTACCATTTAGTAAGCATTTTAAATCATGGGTAACATATTTAGGGCTCTTGGTTGGTCATCAGCATATTAGGCACCCCTGGCAAAATGTATTCTAGTAAGCCAATCCATATTAAACATTAATCCGAATCCCAGTGCTTTATTTGAGTCCAGCACATTATCTTAGAGAAACAAAAACCAGGGCAAAACTGCAAAGCCCAAACCCCACAACAGAATAAACACATCCAAGCCTGTGAGGGACTGAACGGATTCTCCCCCAGCAACCGGCGACAGGGTTATCGCCCTCCCAGTGCATGCTGGGTAACAGTTTTGGGCACATTCAGGTGTCAGCAGATCTCTGTTGTTGGACGTCAGGGCGGATATTTCACGGCGTGACAGCACGTCCCTTCACGCATCAACCTCCAAAGGCCGACGTCAGCTGGACATGACGAGATGTGTCACACCGCATGACCAGAGCGCTCCAGAGACGGGGACAAAGCCTGCATCATAATGTTTGAGGCCACACAAAGACGAGAAAGCCTGTGGTCAGGCTGCAAGTCTACAGTGTGATGCTTTGATTGATGTGTCAGTCAAGCTCAGATGTCCTGTGGTTTCTGTGGAGAAGGACTATTGGCTGCTGGTTGTTGAGGGTTTGGGATGCTGGCTTTGCTCTGTGTTGCTGAGTAACTAGGAGAAGCCTGTCTTCCACGCAGCCTTGAGCAAGGCACTTAAAGAGTGTACTGTAAATGGTTTTGAATGAAAAGCCTCTGCTAAATGACAAATAATGTCTTCTGAGAACCACTGTGAAAGCGATTTTGTCTAGCATTGTAAAATTCAGCTCATGTATTGGTCAATGATAAGTGAGACCACAATAAAGAAAAGCTTTTCTTTCTTTCTTTCTTTCTTTCTTTTTTTCATTGAGTATAAACTTGTGTATCAGTTCTTAGAAATGTACCTTTTGAAATCATGCTGGTTTTGTAGTAGCCTATAGATTATTGAGATTTTTATTTTTTTTTTTCATTTTACTTTTGTTGAAAAATCCAGAAATCACATTGTATGATTTTTTAACAATTTATTTGGGAATTACTGTGTCAAATAAGTATTTGATCACTTGCTTATCAGCCAGATTTCTGACAATCAAAGACCTGTTATTTTGCTTTTAAATAGTCCAGCTACACTCTTGCTTGAAATTCTAAATTAGTAGCACCAGTTTGAGGTCTTTAGCTGTCATATAGACACCTGTGCACCCCACAATCAGCCAAAGTCATTAATAATTTACAAAAAAGAAAAAAAAGTACTTTCACTCGAGTAAAATTGAAAAAGAAGTACTTTTACTTTTACTGGAGTAATATTTTCATAGTACGTATCTGTACTTTTACTCAAATATTTGATTTTTGTACCTCGTCCACCTCTGAATGGCACTGCATCCATTCATTGATCAATTTTTGCAACTGCAGGTTCTTGTGCCCTCTTATACTCACGCAGTGATGAGGTGCACCTGAGCACAATCAGTGCACGCCAATGTTTCATTGGCCTTTAGTAAAGTGCTCAAAGGCAATTGGTTCCCATATGGTTCCCATATGTAACGTCTCTGTTCCCTCCTTCAGGGAATATGGGTTACGTTCGTAACCTAGACGTTTTTCACAAGATCATTTTCGGAGTCCCAGCAGAGAGTTTAACTAACGTCCAAACCAACCTGCTATTAAAGGGCATCCAAAGATCTAAAACCTCCCTGCCCAGACAAAAGGCAACCTCTGATCCCAGAAATCTTAACTAACTGCATCTCCCTCCTTGGACCAAGTTAACTCTCACCGCCCATTGACCAAACACTAGACCCTTTGTTCACTCTAGCCTTTTCCGGATTTATGAGATGCTCTGAGCTCACCGTAAAATCCCAATTCAACCCGAGCATCCATCCCACCATCACCGACCTTTCCGTCTTAGACAGCGAAACCATCTCTTTTTGATTAAAAAGAGCAAAACCGACCAGTTCAAAAAAGGCCATTACTTCTATATTTTCAAACTGCAAGGCCAAATTAAACCCTTTCCGAAAATACTGGCTTTCCCCCATTACAGAAAATCAATTTTCGCCTCCCCAACCGACCCTCTTTTTCCCGAAGAAAATAACAAACTCGTATCTCACTTTTGGTTCCAAAAGCACCTAAAAAATATTCTGAAGCTTGTCGGAATCCCAATCAAAATCTTTCCTCTCATTCCTTCAGAAATGGAGCCGCTACATCCGCAGCCGAAAAAGGCCTCTCTCAGTTCCAAATCCAGACCTTTGGGCGTTGATCCTCTAACGCTTTTAAAAGGTACATCCGCTCCAATAAGCTTACCATAAAACAAGCATTGTTAAAAAAGAGCATTGGTCTCAGAGCATTGGCCTCAGCCCCCTTGAGCATCGGTCTCAGCCCCAGAGCATTGGTCTCAGCCCCTTTGAGCACAGACCTTAGCCCCAAATCATTGATCGCAGCCCCCAGAGCATTGGTCTCTAGTCCCTCAGAACACTGGTCCCACTCCACGAGTTGTCCTTTCTAACCATACCTCCATCCAATTTTCCTTTCAGGTTCAACAGCCTCTCTTTTCCTTGCACCTTTTGGGGCGCTCACCTGTTTGGCGGCTGTTTGGGGGGGAATAATCTTCCAATTATTCTTCCAATTATTCTTTCATCCTATCAGAGTTTTAATTAGGGACGTTATTTTACTAGGGAGGGATTTAACTAGGGAGTCATTTGATTTTGAGTTTCTACCGATACCGAAACCTAGTCCAACCCATCCAGGATGTTCTTTATTTTTTATTTAGTTTATTTAGTTTATTATTTTAACATTCGACAACTCTGTTAAGAAACAGAGCACTTCTGTGAGGTAGCTTGAACAATCAAGAATAAATAACACTGCACTGCGAAGTCACAGGGCAATTTTTCTCTCCTCTTCAAACTGTCCTGCAGCGTAAGCTGACTCATCTTCGGCTGGGTTGCCTGGGTTGTTTTTGAGGTGCTGTATCAGGTCTTTTGCGTTAAATGTAGCCTTTTCCTTTGCACATCTTGCAATCCAATGTTTACATATCTCACAGTTTGCTATGGCAATGTTGTTGTCTTCAACATCTTTATAATACCTCTAGACCACAGACATACTTGTGCTTTACACTTCAAGCTATTTCTACTTTGCCAGCATTTAACCAATTGCATCTCTGGAGGTAACATCCGATTAAATGTTTATACATTTATATTTTCACATTCTTGTATTTTCTATTATATATAAATATGTTTACTATGTTGCAACACTTCTAAACATTACGTACTGTGTTTGTGTTAAACATATGCATGCATGTGTTTGTATTTATTTTTTCAGGTACGTATTCATATACATTTCAGCCAGCCTTCAGTATCACATTATAAATAATTTTAATATGCTAATTTAGTGCTAAAGAAACATTTCTGTTGTCATCAACACAACTGTGCTGCTTGATATTTTTTTTGTGGAAACTTTCTTCAGAAATGTCAACACAAGTTCAAATGGACAACATTTATATAAAATAAAAAGATTTTGTGACATTTTAGATCTTTACTGTCACTTTTAATATGTTTTCTTCAAAAATAGATAGATAGATGATATATATATATATAAATAAATAACTTTGTTTATACAATATTACCAGTGCATAACTATACATTACTAGTATAAACATATAAACATACATTCACACAGTACATTCATTCATTCATTCATTCATTCATACATAATGCTAATCCATATTGCAGTGAGGAAGGATAATGTGTCATCCGTGCCTCAGGAGGTCTTTGGTAAAGCGTCTCTGGTTGTTTAGGAACATGTAACAGCATTACCGGCGGGTCCTTGTCACCCTGATGTCTCTTTTGGCTTTCAATCAGACAGACGATGAAAGGGGGGGTTGTGCTGGCATGTGTGTTTAATGTATGTGGGTGCTGATGGATCACCCTCCTGTCACTGCGTTAGTCTTCTGGCGTCGCCTCTTCCAGCAGCTTTCCATGACAAACCAGCGCTGGCCTTCTATTCTCACAGAATGAGCTGATCGAGACGGCCACAGATGAACACACACACATACGCAATCAAACACACATGTTGTGTTTATATGTTTTATGGGGTCTCTCCATAGGTGTAATGGTGTTTCTACTGTACAGACTGTATGTGGTATTGTCCTACACCAACCCTACACCTAAACCTACCCTTTACAGGAAACTATGTGCGTTTTTTTAGATTTTCAGAAAACTTCATTCTGTGTGATTTATAAGCTTGTTTCCTCATGGGGACCTAACAAATGTCCCCACAAGGTCATAATTTACAAATTGGTCAAAATTTACAGTTGCTCCCCATAAGGTGATAAATACCGGGTGCACACATTACACCCACACCCACGTGATGTGCATCTCTAACATTGATTGGTATAAGTATAGCCTTTGGGTGTTTGAACACCAGCAAAACCATGCTGCTGATTCATTGTCTATATCAATATTGCAGACAACAGAAACAACAGTTTAAATCTAGATGAACTCTGCATTTGTGATAATTAATACATTTTGGTAACACTTGTCACAATTTAGGGAAAACGGCTGTCTGGACTGCTGTGAGTGCTCGTCGCGATCCCGCTTCTCAGCGGACAGAGGCAAGGCAGGCAGAACTTCAGTGCAAAATATTTAATATCAAAAGTGCAAAATAAGCAGAACGAAAACGCTGGGATAAATGAAGACAAAGACATCCAAAATGCAGGGCAGACAATCACAGTGACGTTCATTAATGACGGAAACAGAGAACTGAAAAGGACACGGTAAAATACCCAAACTAATTACATGAAAACACACGGCACCTGGGGAAACACAGCTGGGAAACAATTAGACACTAAGGACCGGGGCGTGGTTACAATGACAGGAGCACATGAGGGAGAACGAATGAAAATAAACACAAAGCACGTGGACATCAAATGAAAACATAAACAAAAGTCTCATGGAGCGCCTGAGGGTGTGACATGGCCCCCTGCTAAGGGCGGCTTTCAGACGCCTAAATGGACTGGACATGGGGACAGTGGTGAAGTGAATAAAAGTCAATAGTGCAGGGGTGGGGCGGGTGGGTGCTCTGGAGGTGGCCCGGGAACCAGTCATAATAGCCCCCAGAGCATAAAGCACTCACGCGGCTGAGACGGGTCCGGGCCTTTGGCTGATCAGGGTCCTGGGCTGACCACGATAGATTGGGTTCTTTGGCTGGCCACAGCTGATCAGGGTCCTGGGCTGACAGCGTAAGATCGGGGCCTTTGGCTGGCCAGCTCGGGAACGTGGAGCGGTACTGCTTCCAGAGGCTCAGGCCACGGTAGATCCTCCTCCGACTCTGCTTCCGGAGGCTCAGGCCACGGTAGCTCATCCCCTGTCCCACCCATCCCCATCATGACCCAGGTAATACCACCCCCCCTCCAGATGGTTCTGGAAAGGACAGGGCTATAGAAACTGGAACCGACACTGCATCTGGACACGGGTCCTCAAACCGTGAAACGGGGCTGCCACCTGTATCGTGCGGACTAGGCACCGCGAGGACATCATTCCGCTCTCCTGGCCGTGATACTGAAACCGGACATGTACACGGGTCCTCAAACCATGGAATTATTAATAAATATTATTTAATATTTATTTATAATTATATTTCAGGATGTTGAATGCTTGAATCTTATTGGCTGACGAACGTTCTATGGTGCGTAATTATTGTCAAGGAACCGCATGGCGAACATAGTTCCAGGCATCTCTTTGACCGCATTACAAATCACTTTTCCAAATGGTTTCTATTATCTCTAACAACCATAGATCTATACATGTCTGTGTGTCAACAGCAAAATAACCAAAACACACAAAAACAATGGCCAAACAAATAAATATAGTAATCAATATGATAAAAACGACAGCTCATTTCCATGTTTTGCCATAAAAATATGTTCTATTATCTCTCCCCGCTGCATATGCTGGTTAGGTATGTTTTGATGCTGGTTTAAACTGGTAGTTTTGATGGTTTTTGCTGGTCCTTTGCCAGCACGTGACCAGCATAAACTCGGAAAAAGAACATAAAATGATATATTATTATTGTTGTTTATTCTTAGACTATGTTCAGAATCAGCTGATGTTAACTTATTATTGCAGTACGTTTTACAAAAGAAATTACCAGTCTTTGTACTTTATTATTATTGACTGCGTACTGAGTGAAAGCAATGTTCATAAACCATTTTTTATGAGGTCCAATACAACATTTTATACTGTCTTTCATTTTAAGGGACAAAACAAAACAAAGCAAAACAAATAAATTATATAGTTGAGATCTAGGTTGATGATATGAAGCTGCCTCAAACACTCCTGTTTAGAGTGAGCTGTCACACAGATACTCAACACGAGTTACAGTGCCTCCATAAATCCAGTCTTGTGTACTGGTCATGTGCTATTATCTTATTGATTACTTATTTTCATTAGGGCCTGGTCAAGGAGGGCACCAGGAAATCACCCATAAATCCTTACAGAAGAGGTTGTAATTTAAATGACTGGCAAGCCCTCCATCCTCTGAAAGCTAGCTGATATCTGAAGTCTGTACGAGACAGCATCAGGAAAATTTGATCAGTTCACTTTTTATGTTTTCTTCTGAGATTAAGAATGGTTCGAGCTGCCTTCACAGTGCATTTCTTACTTAAGCACAAAAAAACGAATGCGAGAACAGTTCAAAAATATATCACCTCATTCAGTCTTACCTTGGATTGGAAATGTAGTCCAATAAAATGTGATGTACTGTGGCCGCTTTAACCTCAGCCATCAATCAGGTCAATGTTCAGCAGATTCAGTTGCTCCGTTTAAGGTGTTTAAAAGAGCATTTAGTATAAAAATGGCAAAATGTGACGTCAAACAAAATATATGTTACAAGGTACTATATTTTTATTTGTATAATTAATATAATATTTAGGAATTAACTGTATTTTATTTACTTTTTCAATGTATTTTTATGTGATCATCAAGTGTAAATAAATAATCAGATAATAAATCAGATTTATTATTTATGTGATTTTTTTATTTGTTGAATATACATATATACATTAATGCTTGGTGCTTGGACTACATGACATTATTTCAAGGTGTTACTTGTTATTGTGTTAATATAGTACTCTAATATAGTATTGTCAAATGATTATCTTGATTATGTCTTGTATTTATACCGAGTCAATCGTTGAATGTACCACGTATTATTAAAACCTTTATGTGTCTTGTATCTCGTGTCAGCCTGCCTTCCTTGCCCACCAAGAAGTGCGGCTCTACGTTACAGACAGCACTATATATATATATATCTCTCTCTGTAAAAAAAATATCAGTATAAAATTTACATTAAAAAACAGCAGCTGTTATTAATGGAATTTGACCATACAATATATGGAAACAAAATTCTAGGTTTTAGACTTTTAAGTTCAATTTGCAGTTAAATACTTACGTAATGTTAATATACCAATCTCTTAAGGTACTGAATTCTGTTTTGTACCTTTTCAATTACACTGATAACCACCGAACGCTGGAGGTGATGAGTGAGCCACATGATAAACCAGGCAGCTTTTAAATATGCTCAGCGTCATTCACACAAACACTAAACACCATCATGGTGAGACACATTGAACTGAAATATGCAATAAACATTCATTTAACAACATTACATGTAACATGCAACCCTAAAAAACAAAACCAATAAGAAAAAACTAAGAAGAAACAGTTATTTCAAAGAAAAAACACCAAATTGAAACAATTTGATTTGCAATGCAGGGAATTCTGGGATTGTCATTTTATGCTTTTTCCTTTAAAAATGTACAGGAATTTACTTTTAACCATTTAACAGGTTTTTACCGTAGCATTTTCACAGGTTTCACCGTTAAAATCATGGTCAAACATATTTAATTTTTTGAGTGAAAATTGTTTACACATTGTTTTGAAACAATTGGAGCATCTTGTGGATGATTAAATAAATAAACAATAATAATAATTAATGCAATTTTGCTTATGTAATCATTGAATTTTCTCATTCCACTTTCATTCTCATTCCAGGTTGTGACGTCTTAATTAATAATCCACTAAGAAGCAAGGCTCAGTCGGGATTAACCCGTGCTGAGTCTTTTCTTGGCCCCACAGATAGTGACTAGCTGTCCTTACGCGCCCAGGTGGTGCAGTGATAGTAAAGTGTGCCTGAGCACGAGACAGCTCAAGGCCTAATACGATTGGGTAACATGACAGCAACAACACTGAGTAAGTCATTAAGGTCTGTCTCTTTGTTGACTTCTTAAGAGCTTTCTTCACAGTGAGGATTGTTTCTGAACAGTGAAACCTCTGGTTCCTATCTTTACATTCAGAGGTCAGAAAGGTCATTGTGGATAACAATAGCTCACAGGAACATGGTAATCAGACACCTGTGCAGAGCAGATCATTATCTGAGAGCTCCTGTCATACATCTTTAGTCAGGGACTAGCTCTGGTTGCATAAAAGTCTAAATTGTTTAGATTTACAACTGAAGGTTTTCTTATCTTAAAGGGTTTTGTGCAATCAAACCGAGGACTATGGAGAATTCATTTAAAGTTCCCCTATTATGCCATTTTAAAGGTGGCTAATATTGTATATTGTAATATTGTAATATCCAAATAAACTGGGCACAGATCCATCTTTTAAGCCCAAGCGTTTGATGAATATCGCGTTGTACTCCAAGATTGGAAAAGCAGTCATCAGTAAAAGGAGGCAAACACAACACAAGACTGTACTGCTGAGGTGTTGTTGAAAAAATAAATATTAACAACTCATTCTTTGTAGATTCATCTTTCCGAAGGGCATATAAAACAAATGAACTCTCACAGGATACAGCATCTTCTTCACATGATGTAATGATGTAGTGTTTGTGGGCGGGGCAAGTTGTTTGCGACGTAGAACGTGGACAGACATTATGCAAATATGTTACTTAGTGACGTGGATCCGTAACAGATAGTTTATGTTCACATACAGCTACATGACACACTGCATGAAAGTTCATATTTGAAAAGGCATAATAGGGGCACTTTAATGCAATCAAGAACATGTTCTGCATGGACTCACATATCCTGAAGAAATGGTGCTAATGTTCCTATTAAGTTGTAAAAACGTTATTTCTGAATGTTCAATTGTCCAGATATTTAAATAATTTTATTTACCTACGAAATGTTGCATATTTGCACCTCGCCATAGCAGCCGAAAAGCCAGGACATCTACGAAGGCTGCCTCAGCGTGTTCTCTGGCCCAGACACGTGAGGCAGCTAACATGTCCGTCCGATGAGGTGAGGAAACTCCCGCACCCAGAAACGCACGGTCGGATCGACATTCCGGAGAACACCTTTCCAACCCTGAGAAAATTGCACTTTTTCTCCTGGATTGCCCAGGGAAGACCTTTCGCGGCAACTCCGTGCACTCAGTAGGTCTTTGCTCGCTGGAATGCAATAAGCTGGTACAGCCGGCCTTGAAAAAGGCCACCAGCCTGCAGGATCTGCTGACAGCCACCCAGCGAACGCTGTCAGACGAGAGAGCATGAATATTTTGAGAATTATTTTACTCCAGATAACTTTTAAACATTCTTTTAACAACATTATAACTTAGAATCTCGCAGGAGTGTTTTGCTAATGTTCCCATTACGTTTTAAACACATTAATCCTGAATGTTCTATAAATGTTCAAAAAGTCCAATGTTTTACTCAAGATAAATGTTTGGTGAATTTTGTATGAATAAGTAATGTTTTAAGAATGTTATTAAACCCCAGAAAACTTTAAATAAACATTCAGTCAATTTCACTGAAAAAAAATCTATTTCCTAAAGAGACCGCGAGAAAAATCATGTTTATCTAAACAAATAAAAGGAGATTTTTTTGAAGAATGTTGAATGTTTTTGTCCATAAAGTGAAAAATGTATGGGGCCCAAATCAGCTCTAAATCTTCACTCTATGAAAAAAATGAAGTAAAATGATGACAGATTAAAAAAAAACAAAAACATTTTTTTATTTCATTTTCTCTTTTTTTATGGTGAACTTGAAATGTTTAATAAGTACGAACGTGCAACAGAACCGATCAATTATGAAGGTTTCAGGTCATGGTTACAGATATTTTGATTAAAGCAATTACAAATGAACAAGCGCCGTGAAACCTCTGATAGCATTAGGAGTGTGATAAGCGGTTTTTAATGAGCGTATGATGTTCTAATGCAGATGAGTCCCTTTCAATACTCATTTATTGTTGCTAATGCAGGCAGAGCGAGAGTGAGCGAGGATCACATGACCCGCTGTATTCTGACGGCATGTGCAGAGGATTAGAGAGGAAACCGGGCGAGCAGGAAGACAGGCTTAAACAGCTGCAGCGAGCCTGAATGACAGCCGCTCCTCCAGGTCTCCCTTCAGAGATGCAGAGTAAAAGGAAGCTCTCGTTGCGGGGCTCGTTCATTTGTTCAGACACTCAGTCACTATGATATTCCAGCTATCCACTGCAGAGTAATTACAACACAAACAGGAAGTCTCCAAGGAGAATTGCTGTCACAAGGGACTTGCAGGAACTTGAGGGGATTTAATATGTCAGGCTTTATGGAAATTAACCCAGCCTCTCACAATGCCTCCTCAGGAGTGGTAATTCCTGTGATGTGCATGTGAGGTGGAAAGCCATTTCCAGAGCAAAAATGAAGCATAATAAAAAAGAAATGGAAAACAAAGCACACTTAGAACTATTGAGAAACTACCTAGCATGCATCAATAGAATACTATTCAGCCTTGTCTCAAAATTAGTGTCCTGTTCATTCAGTATCATAGAAGATGTGCATCCTTTTTTGTTTTCTGTTGCCTGTTGACATGCTGACACCTCTGAGGTCTCCAGTAACTAGTTATATAACAGAACTTATTGTGTATTATAACTCTTATGGTGTTCTTGTTACAGTGCAAATATTCATTTAAGTACTAAGCAATAGTACATAATATACTTACTATATGGGGAAGGATTATGTTTTTTTGCAAATTAATCATGCATAGTGTATTGTTATTATAATAGTATGTAACAATGATACCTTAAAATAAAGTGTTACCCAAATAAACATAGCTGTAATCCGTTAATTACTTTAAAATTAAGTGTAAATTTAAGGGTTTCCTGTCATATACAAATATGCAAAGGTTTTAACTTCAAAAACAGAATCATATTAAATTATATTACATAAACATTGGTTAGAAATTTAGAAAAGTATTTAGATGTTAATCAGTTACACTGACTCAAATAGACATTTTCTTACAATTTAAATAGGCTAACTTGTTACCATCACTGCGGGTGTCACTCCAGCCACTCACATTTGCTTTCTGTCCTTAGCCACTTAAACATGTACTATAGCTACTTTTTTCTTAGTAGACTTATTTTAAAAAAAAAATGTGGCACTGTTGAACACTCAAATTTGTCCTAAGAAGCATGAGTAGTACAATGAAACTCTAATAAGGTGTAATGCATAAAAGATTTTCATAGAAGTGTGTTATTTAAGAGAGATGCTCACATTCTGACCCAGACTCTGATCCATTCTCAGAAAGAGAGTCTGAAATAAATGATTACTGAGTCAGGCTACATACTGTATCATGCTTCACTAAGAGCATCTCTAGATTTATCTAAACTAGCTAACAGATAATTACGTAAGTAGATTATTGGTTAGCAGGTAAAGTTACTGTCTACGATAAAACCTAAACAACTGAAAATCCAAAGTGCCTTTTTTAACATAAAGAATAATCAACACATTTTATTGCACAAATACTAGCAATGATAACTTAAAAGCTTAAAATTGAAGTATTGTGGCATAATAATTTGATGATAAAATTATTAAAATGTTTTTGAAATGACGAAATGTGCATGCTGGATTACCCTTACCTTCCTGTAGAAAGATGCAATGTTTTGCAGTTTTGAAAAATAGTAGATGTCTTTAACTCATTTACACTTGTGTGGTAAATCCAGCTTTGCTATAGATCCTCAGCACTCTTAAGAGGCTCAGGTGCATCTTGTCTAATGAGAACAATCCTAAACAATATCAAGGATTTCCTTTTTGATTGGTTTGGCAAATCAGCAACCACTAGACAATTGTGTCTTACACAACCAAAGACCTGACGGGAGCTTCAATGTCATCTCAGAGTCCCCTAAAAGAGGTAATACCTTTGATCCCTGCATCTTATACAGGAAGATTATGTTACCCCACTGTGAAGAGAAGGGATGTAGTCTGAATGAAGGCCCTGGTGTTGGAGGATGGTGGTGGCTGGAAAGGGCCCATGGGCTTAAGCCTCTGCAAGACATTCTAATCCCCTTGGGCTTGTACCAGTGTTTTGGCAGGTGACTTAAGGCCCAGCCATTGTGCTCCAATGAGATTTGTGCGATTCTAATTAGATTTCATCAGGAAGAGTTGGCAACTGTTTGTTTGAACGAAAGCTAGTTATCAAAGAAAATTATCTAAAACAGATGGAGTGAGCATTTTTAACAAAATGGAGCTGTTTGACCTAACGGACATCATACTTTCAGTAGTGTTGGTTCTCTACCTTCTGCTGAGTTTACGGTATGGAGTTTGCTTGCAATGACCACATCTTGGGACTAGAACATCACATCCCAATATTTGAGTTTGGGCTCCTTTAGCTGCAGTAATCATACACCATAGCAGTCACTCTTCTAAACAGCCATGAAATGCCCCCAAAAGCAATTAGCAATGCCTGGACAACCTATGAGAACACCTTGGCAGTCTCCTTAACAATGCTAGAGCATGAACCAGAACTGTGAAGCAACAACCCAGAGACCACTGCACCAGAGGAAAATCAAACAAACACTTAAAAATCTTTTAACTTCTAACTACACCTAAAAACACTCAATAAACCACTCAGAGCACTGAAGCAACTACCCCAGCATTCACTACAGCACCCGTAAGAAACCCTTGCAATGTCCAAGAAACCAATATCTAAACAATCAACCCAGTCTCATATAAAAACGTACCCTGACTACATTGGTCCAAAGTGCAGTACGTAGAGGGGTTACAATAACGGCCCTTGAATTGTGTGACTGTTACGTTTTTTGTCACGGTTTCGTTAGTGACAGACATCAGCTGTGATCCACGCATGGATAACTGAATTCATTTGATATAAAATGGATACTTTCAATGTAGCACCTAGCCCCACCTTTACCCTAAACTTACCCACTTCTGAACAATATAAAACACACACAGACAATATAAAAATTGACCATAAGCAGTAAAAAAAAAAGCATTACCAACAAGCTGTGTTGCATTTCAAGTTCTTCTAAAGCCATACGATGT
>JAUMHQ010000083.1:4663490-4675577 GCA_032361165.1 Enteromius paludinosus
CAAAATTTTAAAAGACAAAGAGATTTGGTTTAATGTTTTTATGCCATAATTCTGCCATACAGCAGAGTTGATGTCCTTTACATGTACCAGAGAACAAATTCTGGAGGACTTATTAATGTTGAAGGAACTAATGAAAGAGAGAGTGTAAGAGAGCACAGTCTGAAATTGTACAAGACACACACACACACACACACACGGGCAGCCTCTACTGATGTCCTGTCAGGTTGGACCTTCACTGTTTGTGTTGTGTCACAGAGGAATCTAAGGTCCCTGCTGAATTCTGAATTGATCTGTCAGGATGCTTGGGCCTAGTTTAGTTTTCCCACCCCCTCCTCTCTGCTAAAGAGTCATCTTGGCACTTTTGTGAGTCTCAGGCCTCTCCCGATCTGGTTTGAGGCCACCGGCTGCAGTGTTCAGCACTTTCTCTGTGACCTTGGCACAAGGGCCACCACGGCTTCTGCAGGGACCGGACCTCCGCATAACACAGCGATGCGGTGCACATGGCACCGGCCCGAGAGGAAGCCTCTGTCATTGTGTCAGCATGACTGAAGCCGGACAGGTAGAATTATGGCGCCCGGATCAAATTTAAGCACTGTGCTGCTGAACCAGACAAAAAAAAATACATGCAAGCATTTCAACTAACTGACCTGACAGGATTCATGGGGAAGATGACAGGGACCTCAATCCCTGAGGAGAATGGCACTTCTTGCTGATGCATTACACTAAAATCCCAATACTATCATAATGGAAGCAATGCAAATCACACAGCTTTGTAGTCATGAATTCCATAATTTATTATTAGATTTTTTTTTTCCTCTCACATAGTTGCTAACATCATATTTTTGAGAAATAGAAGCACCAGGGGAAGCGAAACTTAACCCCTTATTCACTGGTTTCTGATCAACTGTGCTTTATATGTTCTTTAAATACAATATCATATTTTCCATGAATGCAAAATATGGATGGATGGATGATTTTTATGTGTATTTTTTCCCCAAACGTCTCACATTAAAGGGATCGGACATCCTTTTAAACAATCCGCTCAAAGAGTTCATGGAATTCATATCTCATGATAAGGATTACAATATTCTATAATATGTATATATCTATGTACACATATGGCACTTGAATACATAAAAGCAATATATCTGTTTCCCACAAATGAAAGCAATGGGCGCTTTGGTGTCAAAATAAATAAATAAATAAATCCAAGACATGAATAAATAAATAAATAAATAAATAAATACAAAAGATAGTCAGTTAAGCGTTATGCAGCCTTGGCCAGTTTCTCTGGCTACTGATCTGCAAGTCAGCTTAAATATAACAGAACGATAACTTACGTTAAGGTCAGTGGTGCAAGCACAGGCAACCAAATAATTAAAGATGGCAAACTATCTAAGCCAGAAGAGAGATATGATTCATATAGTACAGATAAACATATATGAACAGCGGGCTAACTAGTTGCGGTGAGTAAACTGAAACTATCACGTGTGCGAGCTAAAACCAGAATGAGAATACAATATAATGAAACGAAAGACCTTCACAGCACATTTCGGGTTCATTTTGGCTTCTTTAAATCCATATTTAGTGCAAAACATATTTCGGGTTCAGCTGATCGTGTGAATGAAGACTGCAAGCTTGCCGTTCTGACCAATAAAAAAAAAGTTGCATCAGTGGCCTTCAATAACTGATAAGAAGCAAATGTTTGGTCCGTTTTTTTGGTTGTCCATAACAGACGAATCAAATCAAATCAAATAAAATCTACCCCACCACGAAACAGGCGAGATGAACAGTTCATAACGTAACTTTTCTTGTATATAATTGAATGCAGTGGTTAGGATAATAGAATCCCAGTCACAGGGGCCTTCAGAAATGCATGTAGGATGCCATTAGGACTCAAATATGAAAGTTCTGTCACGACATACACTAAAGTTGTTCTGTAGACCACAAATGAAGATATTTTTTTTAAACAAACAAATAAATAATCAATCTTAGCAGGGTCAATGGGGTCCAGTGTTACCTCATCAGCTTTCACTGCATGGACCAAAACTTTCTTTTGTGTTCCACAGAAGAAAGAAACCCAACGACACGAGGTCATGACAAAATTTTCATTTTGAGTGAGCTATTCATTTAGAGTAGAGGCTCTAAGATTTCAACTGTGTGCTTCATCCCAAATGTGCATCCTGCAATCTTCTTGGACCAGGTTGAGCACCTCTGCTCTGATGGACGACTGATGAAGGAGCGTTAGACATAGGCAGAGTCACTCGACTGGGTGCGGCCGAAGTTGGGCATGCTCATGCGCGGTAAGTCCTTGTTTCTGATCTCATATATGGACTTCCTCCTGGCCTGAACCCCCCTTACCGCCGTTTTTATTTTCCTCCAGCCCAGGTGATTAAGTTCTGCAAGGTTGAGCACCACGCAAATCCCACTGACCGCAAACATGAAGACAAGGAACACGGTTTTCTCAGTGGGCCTCGAAACGTAGCATTCGACGTCTTTGATGCAAGGGTATCGGTCACACTCGTACACGGCAGGAACGTTGAATCCGTACAAGAAATACTGACCCACCAAAAAGCCGATCTCCAGCGCATTCCTGAAAACCACCTGAATGATGTAAAACCTAGAGATGCCCTCTTGTCTTCTCATTTTAGATTTGGTAGTTCTCATGGCTGAACTGGGGATCTCTTTCACTTCCAAGCAGTCGGGCTCGGATTCTTTGGTGGAGTTTTCCGTGTTCTGAAGTACTCCGTTCACGATGGTGTTTTTGAACTTTTTGCTGTCGTCTCGTTTCATTGAATCGGGATCTTTGTCGAGGGAGAGGTAGACCGTGGAGTATCTCCGCTCCTTCTGTTTGGCTGACTGATGCACCGAGTAAGTGATGAAGCACAGACTGGGTGTGCAAACCATGATGATCTGGAACACCCAGTATCTGATGTGGGATATAGGGAACGCTTTGTCATAGCAAGCTTGGTTACAGCCTGGCTGTAAAGTGTTACACACGAACATGGACTGCTCGTCGTCGTACACGGTCTCTCCTACTATTGCAACGATTAGAATCCGGAAGATCACCACCACTGTCAGTAGGATCCTAAACATAAGGACAGAAATATTTTAGTTCATAGTGAGTCTGCTATGGTTCTCAAGTAAAGTCTGCGCAAGCAAAGCAATATAAAACACTTTTAAATTGAAAAAACGACAAATAGATAAATAAAACAATAATAATAATTTTAAAACTAAATAAAAACAAAAAAATGCTGTGTGTGTGGGTATATATATATATATATATATATATATGTATATTCATATGATGAAAATTAAATGCAAATTCTGCTGTGGTTGCTACAAATTCACTGTAACAATAGTGCATATTTTGCACATCAAAATTGTATATTAACTGATTTAATGTTAATATTCCAATGATGTACTGATACTGTTTTCTGACAATATTAATATTACAATAACTACATAGTACTATGCTCTGCTCTGCATATGTTGATACATATTGTTAAACGCAGTACCACATGATGAATTTAGTTTCATCAAATGAATGTGTCATCAAAAATAGCATGTACGTCCACAGTATATAAACGCGCTCAGCATGCAGTGTTCATTTACTGTAGATACATCACATAAAACAATATTAAGGTAGCAACACACATGGCGCTAGAATAATGTCATATAGGCTACAGTAACTAAATAACTATGAATGTGCATGATTGATTGGGCAGTATTTCATTAAAATGTGAAGTGTCACGCGTGGACTTGTACATGTGAACGCCCTTGTACTGATTTCCAACGTAAATTATAACGTGACTTTTAATTGATTATACATTTACTGTACATTTATTGTCGCGTCGAATATTCCACTGCTATTGTTAAGGTAGTTTACACTTTCAAAAACGCCACTTGATAGTTTTTACAGTAATATTACACGCGATGTCCGTTAAATCTAACCTGTTTTTTTATTGCATATGATATGGCAATTAACATTTAACAAGCTACCAGGTTTATACTGTGTGGTTTTCTTTTTATACTGTGCAGATTGACGCGGGGAGCTGTCCAGTGCTGAAACTCTCTCCACAGGCAAAAGCGCGCTTCCAGCCATGCAAGGCGCGCACAACATTTCTTTAAAAGCAAATCGGATCTGACATGGAACAGCAATCTTACCGATGGCACACAAGCTTTGTTGTCTAAAAAGTGCAGTAATAACTATAACAACAGCAGCAGTAATCTTAATTCTTCCCGTCCTTTGCAATGGGCACATGACGTCCCAACAATCAATCGCCCTCATTTAGAGGGGTCACTGCGTGATGGCCTCAATATTTTTCTTTTAACGTGCAAAGCAATCAATAAAAATTTTCTACTTTTTCCCTCACCTCCCGATCATAGTAGAGTGCTGTTGGACAGCAGCCTCCAGGAGACGCTCGAGAATTGTCCACTCCCCCATGGCTGTTCATTCGGAGACGATATAACACAGTGAAGCGTGTAAAATCAAACGCGAACTACTGTTCCGCTCCGAAGGCGAGTGTAGTATCGGGCGAGTGCATTGATTAGTCGCTGCTGTCCACCTTGTCTTCCACGCCTCGCTCCGGAGGGCGCACTCGTCTGAGGTCCTGATTAGTCTAAAGCCCTCCTATTTTCACTCTCGCGAGCAGGACGATAGGTCGCTCTGAGCCTGAACGGAGGGGAGTATAATGTTTGGCTCGTGCTAATCCCGCTTTAAGTAGACTGCCCCCCTCCTCCTCCCCCTGCGTCACGCGCAGACAGGTTGTTGGAGAGAAATCAGAACAGCACTATTTCTCCGTTTCATTATTCCCCGAGATGCCAGAGAAGCCCTGATTAATCCGTAATAAAAATCATTGGTGATGAACTCAAATCACTGGGGAGGTCTGTCTCCGGCGACACACACTCACTAGCGTGACAGGATAGGAGATTAGAGTTTAGAGTTAGTGTCTGTCTAATAAACAGGGCGCGGATCATGGGGGGTAATTTAGGGCTTGAAACCCGGCAAAGAAAGCCAAAAGGTAAGTACGTTTCAGAAGGACTTTCCAACTTCCTAAATTGCAGAGCGCGCAAATTTCAACTGCCGCCAAAACGCTTGCTGAAGTTTGCTGGAAGAACCAGGTCACCATAGCAACAGTTTACGCGCGCCGCGTTTTACGTCTTGAATTCAGTGTTGTCAGTTTGGGAATTTTGTCACCAAATTAGCAGATGGCCACGATTTTTATTAATGTTGTTATTAATGTTGTGTAATGTAAGGTTTTTAACACAATGACTTTTAAGTAGTGTGTTTTGCAATGTTTTGCAACAGAGCTATTATGGCAGTATACTTTGGTGATTCACAAAAAAAAAAAAAAATAATAAAAAAAACCTTTGTAACGTTTTTGTTGTTCTTAAATTATTTATATAGCGATTTGGTGAGACGACTTATAAATTCTAGGAGATAACTGCATCTCAATAAATCACGCCTGATAAGAAAAACAATGTAAATGAAAAGAGTTTTATTTGGAATCGGTTGGGAATTTGGCGGTCTTTAAATAGACGCACATAAAGGAAACTAATGGGAGAGGGTGACGTCATATGCTAATTAGCATATCATCAGGGTGGCCTGTTTCTAAATGAAGTATGTTTTCTGTTCTGCAAAAAAATACATAAATAAATAAAAAGATTATACGCTGGTCTAGTTTTTGTAAAGGACTGATAGAGTTTGCATTCTTCACATCAAGAACGTTAACCCTCACTTGCACTCTCCTGCAGGTGATGAAGAGGTAGGCCTATTTGTGGTAACGCCTGTGGTGAACTTACACTGGTGAGTAATCGCTTTAGGACTACCCACTAGGATTGAGAGATAAAAACAATTAATGACAACATGGGATATCCCTGCTAGAAACCAACTGATAACTGAAGCTACAAAATTTAACACTGGGCAATCAATGTTTCCACATATTTAGAGTATAGGTAAGTTAAAAATAGAATCCTCATAAGCCTGAAGAGGGCATCTTGACAATGAGCTGCGTTCTCCTCTGATCTCCCTTCGCCTCCTAGAGAGCAGCAGCTATTTTTATACTGGGTGCTAATTGAAGTTGCAAATATGAATCCATTACAGATGGCAATCTTGTATTCACTGTATTAATGAACAAAGTGTTACATTTCTTGTAGTAAATGATCGAGAACAATTAAAAAAAACTTTTTTTAAAATAAAATAATAACACTTCTGAAGGGAAAAAGATTTCTTGACAAATTTCCTGGTCTTGTTTATTTAAAAACCAATAAATATCCACATACAAATGTATTTATGATCCAGTTAAAAACTTTGGTGTAAACATACTGTACAAGGGAAAATAAAGGCACAATCTGCCTGCATGCGTAACAGGCGGAGGTAATGTTGAGAATTTCTGTTCTTTGCATTCATAATCAGCG
The DNA here is from genome assembly GCA_032361165.1 of Enteromius paludinosus. Classification (NCBI taxonomy): domain Eukaryota; kingdom Metazoa; phylum Chordata; class Actinopteri; order Cypriniformes; family Cyprinidae; genus Enteromius; species Enteromius paludinosus. The sequence continues at coordinate 4,669,911 of JAUMHQ010000083.1, forward strand.
GTGTAATAGGAGTATCCTGGCACTTAGAAACACTTCCTGTGGACGATGGATGGGCCAGCCTCATCGTATTCCTGCTTGCTGATCCACATTTGCTGGAAGGTGGACAGGGAAGCCAGGATGGAGCCACCGATCCAGACGGAGTACTTACGCTCAGGGGGAGCGATGATCTGTCAGGAAGAAGACACGTGATGATTACAAATCAAACATTTTATTAAAGGAATTAAGTTTAAAAGAAAACAGGAAATCAGAATAAATGAATAGATGTTCTACCTTGATCTTCATGGTGCTGGGGGCCAGAGCAGTGATCTCCTTCTGCATACGATCAGCAATACCTGGGTACATGGTGGTGCCACCAGACAGGACGTTGTTGGCATACAAGTCCTTACGGATGTCAATGTCGCACTTCATGATGCTGTTGTATGTGGTCTCATGGATACCAGCAGATTCCATACCTTGGGTAAGAAGAAAACTGGTGTTATTGTTAACTAAAACCTGAAACATTAGTTTTTAGTTCATTTAACTAAAGCTGAATTAAAATATAATTAATATTTGAGACAAAAACAAAAGCAAAAATGTTACCTTTATAAATAATTAAAAATATATCAAAGTGGAAGTGCAAAAATAAATAAAACATAAATAAAAATAAAGTTTTGGATTTAAGTATAAAATTATAAATATAAAAATTAAGTCAAAAACTTGAACAGAAAAAAATTCTTGGCAACTAGCTTAAAGTTTGAAAAATTTTAAAATTAAAATCCAAATAAAAACAAACAAACAAAAGTTTAAAAAATATTATTTAATTAAAAACAAATGTAATAGCAATGTTGCATTGGCAAATACCAACAACAAAATAATTACAAAAATTTATAACATTTTTATAAAATAATACAAATTTCAATTATAATTATAATTAAACTGATTCAAAACCAAAAAATATATCAAAATAAGCTAATTCAATCATTTTATAGTAGCCTATATATGGTCTATTTTAGAGCAATACATAGCTAATAAGTAAAACAAATCAATATGATTTCACCCACCAATGAAAGAAGGCTGGAAGAGAGTCTCTGGGCAACGGAAGCGTTCGTTTCCTATGGTGATGACCTGACCATCAGGCAACTCGTAAGACTTCTCTAGAGAAGAGGAGGAAGCAGCAGTGGCCATTTCATTCTCAAAGTCCAGAGCGACGTAGCACAGCTTTTCCTTGATGTCACGAACAATCTCACGCTCGGCTGGGAGAATACAATTGCAGTGTTAACAACACTCATACATTTGATAACCCTAATAATGAGACAGCATAGCTTATTCATACCTGTGGTCACAAAAGAGTAGCCACGCTCAGTCAGGATCTTCATCAGGTAGTCAGTCAGATCACGACCGGCCAGATCCAGACGCATGATGGCGTGGGGCAGAGCATAACCCTCATAGATGGGCACATTGTGGGTCACACCATCACCAGAGTCCAGCACAATACCTACAAACAACAAAAATCTTTTAAGTTCCAGAAAAACCTACAAGTAATGAAACATTTCAATGCATGTATTAATACTCACCAGTGGTACGGCCTGAAGCGTACAGTGACAGCACAGCCTGGATGGCCACATACATGGCGGGAACGTTGAAGGTCTCAAACATGATCTGCGCATTAAAGGATTCCAGATATTCGTGAAGTCACCAAACGCATTTGTATAAAGCTTTTCACAATACACATTGCTACAAAGCAACTTTACAGAAGAGCATGTTCATGTTTATAATATCTGAATATCTCCATGCCTCCATCTCCAGCAGATAATATACAGTAGTAACATTTTGCTATGATAAAATCAATCAGGTCGTTGAAATATGTTACTTGTTCTATGTGTTTTTATGTACTTAAAGTAGTTCTAATATGCTATTTATTCATCAATAAATTTGGTGTTTAACATACTTGTGTCATCTTCTCTCTGTTGGCCTTGGGGTTAAGAGGGGCTTCAGTGAGCAGGGTGGGATGTTCCTCAGGGGCCACACGCAGCTCATTGTAGAAGGTGTGATGCCAGATCTTCTCCATATCATCCCAGTTGGTGATAATGCCGTGCTCAATTGGGTATTTCAGAGTCAAGATACCTCTCTTGCTCTGAGCCTCATCACCCACGTAGGAGTCTTTCTGTCCCATACCTACCATGACACCCTGTTAAGAAGAGACATTGTCAATATTTCAGTACATACTGTGTAATATTTCACTTATTAAAACCATGATATAGTTGATTTTTGCACTGAAAATCTATTGTACCTGGTGGCGAGGACGACCAACGATGGAGGGGAAAACAGCACGAGGCGCATCATCTCCGGCAAAGCCAGCCTTCACCAGGCCGGAGCCATTGTCGCAAACAAGAGCGGTGGTTTCATCGTCGTCGCACATGGTGTCAGCTGGGGGTCTAAATCAGGAGCAGAGACATGCATGAACATACATGAACAAGTCATTATGTATGCATTCCTGAAAAGCTTGTGTTTTGTCTTCAGAATAGACTACAAAACCATCTGAAGTTCTTCTCAAAACAAATTCAAAATCAAATGAAACCTTTTCCATTGATCAAAATGTTCTTTATAGTCTAAAAAGGTTCTGATTATAAAGATATTCTTTACACTAAGAAAAATAACTTTTCAAAGCTTCTTTAGGGAACCAAAACTCCATGAACTGGAAAAAAAAAAGTTCTTCACATTACTGAAAAGTTCTTTGCACTTCAGTTAAGTAAAAAGTTCTTTAAGAAACCAGAAATGGTTCTTCTCTGGCATCACAGTGAAACGCCTTTTTTGACAGCATATTGAGATGCTGACATGCTTCGACTGCCTTATCCTCATGACAAGTTTCAACAGTAAAACCATTCACTTTTTTTGAAACTCTAAGCCAAAGTATTCATAACTGACAACTCTAAGCCTCTGAAATGTTTGTTTAGCTCAAAAGGCAATTATTTTCATTAGAATTCCAGTGCTATCGCACCAGAACTGGCCTAGTTTAAATCATAGCTTCAGAGGATCATCCCATTAAATTAAGTCTGACATTTCGGAAAGCTTCAGCAGCTGTACTTACCAGATCAGCACCAGGAGCTGGTTCCCTTGGAGAGTGAATGGTAGACAGTGCCTTGAGCCGCGGCCAATTTATACTCCAAGAGTGGCCCGGCGCCCGTTGGACTTCCCTCTCCTTATTTGGTAGCCCGAGCGCCATTGAGAGCGGAGTGGCCATGAATGGAAGGGCGCGTAGAGGAGAGAGCCTCGCGAGGCGTTCTGTCCTGCGCCCATGTATGGGAAGAGACGCGGGAGGCATCGCGGGGGGCGAGTGATGGTATTCCGCGATTTTCAGCACGTCATTATTAATCACCGTGAGCATTGTTCAAACGGCATCTCTAAAATCTGCACGTTACACGCTAAATATAAACGACAAAAGAATAAGCTTTTTTTTTCTTTACACAACAAACAATCACTGTTAACACTCAACGATGGCTCATTTTGTTAATTAAGGTGTTGAGATTTTCATTTAGAGGCAAAATATGAGTTATGAGTTAAATAAAAGAGGTAAACAAGGAATAAACAAAAGAAAACACTACTGACTGAAACAACCGATTATGTTGTTTTTGCTGTATTCTTTAAGTGCAAATATCTGTCTATCAATCTATCTGCAGAAGCTATAATCCTAGCTTTATTAGGCTAGCTTAATATAACTACATTGGGATGAGTAATGAAAAACGACATAAATGTATCAGGGAGAATGATCCTTTGTGCAAATTCAATTTGAGTGAAATCCTGAAAACACAATAGACAAGACAGGATGCCCAAAATGCAGTTGTGCTGTTTTGTCATCCATCCCCCATTCAGGCCAGCCCTTTCATCTGACGTGACTGACGTGTCCCTGCCATTTGTTTCCATTTATATCATAGTTGAAGTGTTTGAGCTTCAGGAAGATGAAAGGCAGAGTGCAAAACTAATGTGGGGTTATTTGTCTACTTTATTACCTGCACTGGCACTGGATATCAGAGATACTTAATGAGACTTTATTTGGCTTGAGAGTCATTCACCGTTTAAAGGCGATGATTAAGATGAATTTATTCATAGAAAGCTGCTCTGATTCTAAGGAGATCAGAGAGGAAACAACATCAGCACCCTTGAAAATCCACGTCAAAGACTCTTAGGTTACCAGAATTATAATAACAAACAGAGGATTTTTGGGGGGCAGTCGTGGCCTAATGGAGGGAGTGAATAACTAGCGCTCTCTCCACCTTCAATACCACGACTGAGGTGACGGCCTTGAGCAAGGCACCGATCCCCCAACTGCTTCCCGGGTGCCGCAGCACTGGGCGCCCACTGCTCTGGGTGTGTGTTCACGCTGTGTGTGTGTGGTAGTTTCCTTCTCACTGCTGTGTGAGTGCACTTGGATGGGTTAAATGCAGAGCAAGTATAGGAAATCACACCTGGCCACATGTCACATATTTTGCTTAAAATAGGGATTTTGGAAGTTACATCACCGACCACTTCCGGGGTGCCCTTTATTAACTCTTTTAACTTACTATTTAGCTAAGTTGTGGTGTTATCATCCCTTCTCTGTTCACCTCCTCTCGCCTGTACCAGCATTTTGCCCATTTCCGTTTATTGTTTTTTTTTTTTTTATGTGCAAAGGCAAGTATGCCTGGTCGCTGAGTCTCGATCTTCTATGAGATGTTCATTTGCGCTACACGGTCTACCAGTAATGACCGTTCCCTCTCATAATGTTAAATTCATGTGACTACTGAGTGATGTAACGTGCTGCTTTTTGCATAATCCCCAAAATTCTCGGTCTGAGCATCTGTCAGGGGCTTAAGGTTTCCTCTATTTGAAAAATAACCTTGATGTTTGCTTGAACCGCACGTGTGCGAATTTGCCAATGCATTTCAAACTAGACACCCAAAAAAACACTCACCAAGACCGTTCTTTCTATATGTGTTGCTGTAGAATGCCGCTGTCTTAGCAACTTGCTTTCCTCTGCAATACACTCGCTTTGAACTTACAGTAAACTTTAATCCCTTTTAGCAGCAAAACAGCCTGTAAAGGGCCAGCAGTTGCGCTTAATCTACTCGCAGCTTTTCCAGTAATCCACTCACACTTCAAAACTCTGTTTAACATTCACGTTGAAGGCATCTCCTCGCGGTTTCCCAAAATTACAGTAAACTTTAGTTCCTGGCTAATCTTAAAAAGCTATGCAGATGGTTTCCGTGACATCTCTCTTTTGAAACAGTACGTGCATCTCCTTTGCCCTCTAAGCACATTTTGTGCTTATTAGTTACTTAAAAAGGAAAGCTGAAGGTCATAAGTCTTCAAATGAGCTGTGGTTTCCGGTGAGCAGAGAAACATTATTATTCTGGGGTCAAATTTTCTGGATAGTAACGGCGTCTGCTCTTGTCACAGGATATGTTGCTTGCTGTCGGCATGATCTTTCAGTGGGCCTCTGAACCTCAATGCATTTTAGATTCTGATTTGTTGAAATGAATTGATTGGGACATTCATCACACAACACATTTAAAAGACTTAATCAGATATCCAATACATCCAATACCATGTTTGGACATTGTCGCTCGCGTTTAATAAATAGCTGCATGATTACATAATTATGATGTGAGCCATGCATGTTGCATGCCGCTAACCTCTTTTGTTGTTCATCAT
>JAUMHQ010000083.1:4690831-4728654 GCA_032361165.1 Enteromius paludinosus
AGGCTTGCTTGAATGACTTCCTGCAGATTGTGCAAGTGTAAGCCTTGTCGTCAAAATGAACAAACAGATGTCGAGTACGTTTTGAGGGGAAACTGAATTTCTTCAAGCATATTTCACATTGATATCCACTTTTCTTTTTGAGTTGAAGCATACACAAGCGATCAGAAGACTTGCATACCGGAAAGATCTCTTTTTCTGCAGATGTGACAGCATCTGGTGATGAAGGGTTGGAGTGAGTTCTGAAGTGTGCTTTTAGATGAGATCGTTCTCTGAAGGCACGGCAGCATATTGAACACTGAAATGGCCTCTGATCCGTGTGAATACGGCAATGCCTTTTTAGCTTGGATGGAACACCAAATCGTTTAAGGCACAACGGGCATTCATAAACTCTTTTGTTTCCATTAGTATTCTTACTTTGCCAAACTTGTGCATTTGCATCATTGTCCTCAAATTGTGTTGTGACACTGGCTTCTTGTTCCTTCTCAAATTCTTGTTTTTCCTTCGTCCACTGACCATCTGAAGGTTTTGAAGTATATGCAGGAGTAAGTCCAGTGTGAAGATCCAAGCCTCCTTCATCTAGAAGGCAGATTTGCATCTGAGCTGACATCTGGCTTGAAATGTTAAGCAAGTTCTTTACGTACTGCAAAGAGAGAACAATTTTAGTGCATCCATTCCTAAGCAGGTAAGGAAAGCACAAAGCCATTTGTATTGTTGCAAACCGTTTTCATTAATCAATTTTCTATGTCAGGTCTAGGACATATAACCCCAGTTTCGCAGACAAGGCTTAAGCTAGTCCCAGACTAAATTGCATGTTTGAGCGGTCTCAGATGAAAATATCTTGCTCTGATGTATCTTAAAACATGTCAGTGTCATTGTTCTGTGTTTCTTATAAGACATTTTTGTAAAAGTTGCTTAAATATCTTAATTAAACTAATGCCTAGTCCTGGTTTAAACTAAGCCCCGTTTGTGAAACAGAGCCTCAGTGTCTCAAGGAAAGCCCATCTATCACGTGTAGGTTGTAAAAAGTACCTTTGTAGCCATTTGTGCATATTAATAATTAATAACATTGGCTGAAATTAAGTGGGCGAAATTAACTCTAAAGTTAATTATTGAATGTAAGATAAATGAGATGTGCTGAGGTAAGAATGAATTTAGCAATAACTTCACCTTACCCGCGGGAATTTTGTGATGTTAAATCAAATGACGATGTTTGCGTTCGAAACAAAACTTCCGATGTAAACACATAAGTACACGAAACAATTCATTAACAACAGTTCTGTGTCCTCTCAAAGCTTTTGCAAACAGACGCTTCTTCTTCTTCTTCTTCTTTCATGTTCTGTGGCGGTTGGCACCAGTTTAATTTGAGATTCCGCCACCTACTGCCCAGGAGTGTGAAGTAAACAAGAAACAAAACTAAATCATTTAAACAAACCTGTTTCTGGCAAAATGTTTTTTACGGAAAGTTATGAAGCGCATTCTTGACTGTTTCTCTTTTGAAATAGATTGCAAATCGTCGTGGATTCAATGTTAGCTTATATAAACGTCATATTTAATCATCTAGCACACTTTGGCCGAAATGGCTTTGTGGTTAAGGTGTATTCCGTATTGCTTGGTTATTTTATTTTATTTTAGAAAGCTAATTCTCACAAACAGAGTTTCACCACTAGATGGCAGTGTTAAGCTGTGTTGCAGGATCAATTCACAGACATGAAAAGCAATGTAGTTAGTTAAGCTTTGTCGAACCTTGCATGGTAGTGAGTTTAGTTAAATAAATACAGTTGTATCCTATGAGATCCATCTCAGATCTCGAATACAATTTTAAAACATTAAAATCATTTTTAAATACTTCTCATGGTCACAGTAATAGGCCTGCAATTTCTTTAGTTTGCTCAAAATAACGCATGTAGGCCTAAATCTTTAACTGAAATGTAGCCGACGTTATTTACGATATTTAAGGTATGCTGTTCAGGGTGTTTTAATGGAATATTGCTTAAACATGCCCTGTTTTTAAACCACCCTCAAAATAAGGGGGTGCATATTTCAAAGAAGTCACACGCAAGAGGAGCACAGTTTGTGCAACCACCCCATCACCGCGCGCTTGTCCATGCAATTAGCCCTTATCTGTAAGCGCTTTAATTTTCTGCGACATGGCGCGAGCGGCTCGGGCCTGATGGATGTGACATTAACGGGAGATGAAGCTGGGGAGATTGGACGCTGCAGTCACATAGTGGCATTTGTCACTGCCCCGGTCATGCAGATTGCGCCAGCACCGGCCACTGACTAAGATTAATGACGACGGCTCTCAGTCGTTGTTTCCCTCTGTGCTTGTGTCGAGCTCGAGCCTAAATACCATTCACACACTCCCGGTCTTTATGATAAGACCTCATACATACAGACTGTACAAGAGTCGTTATTATTTCCCGGTAATTACATTAAAATGCAGAGGTGCTCGGTAAGGAAACCAACACTATTACATGCTTGGAAATTTTTCCAAATAGGTGTACTATTAGCCTGCTTTTAGACTTTTCATAAACTGCAATGACGCATTTCCGCAACTCGTAATTTTGTTTATTATAGGCTCAATTTGATGTATATTTCTAACACTGTTTTGTGGTACAGTATTTTATTCTGACATTAAAAAAAGAAACGGACAAGTGGATCTTACTTTGCTGCTGGAGTAGGCCTAAATGGGAAAATAATAATAATAAATTATATATATATTATTTATTATTATTATTTTCCCACAGCAAATATATATATATATATATATTGGTGGTTTACATGTGCCACCATATAAATGTACTTCCTTAATCAAAACGCGCATATGGTCCTAATAAAATGATTAAAATTTCCCTGTATTTTACACAATAAACAGAGGATATTTATCTAAGGACTGGAATCATTGAGGCTCGAATATGGGTTAGAAACCAACCTAGAAACCACCAAGAACATCCTAGCCACCACCCAGGTAACCACACAGCAACATAGGGGCAACCTTTCCCAAACCGATAACATTGTGGTGGTGAGTTTTGCAGGGTCATGCACAGCTTTCACTTTTTTATCTGAAAATGTGGAAAAATCTAGTTGTCGTGCATATTTATTTATTTGCATTGTTAGATTTGTTTGCGTTTATTTTGCTCTCTCTCTTTCTTTTTTTTTACCCCATAGCCTGCACACACATACACACAGCAAAGTAGCAAATGTAGACCTATATCATTTTTGAAGTGGCAAAAGCAGGCTGATAAATCGGGACCAAGGGATGTCTAACGATTAAACAAAAATGCAATTCTTGGAATCTCTTACAAAAACGCTGCTTAGGATCATGAAAGGAATTCCTAAGAAGTGTATGAGACCTCCACGTATCCCCTCAGTTGTAATAAGGGAGAGAGCGGTAACCCCAAACTGGCTGCTCGGCTGCACAGAAAATGGTTTTCCTTGACAAATGAGGTGATGCGGACCAGGCTCAGATGGATGGGGGTTTGGGCTGGTTGTATCAGGGCTCTTGGGATGCTGGGTATTTACTCAGTCATTCATCATCCTCTGGCACATCCACTTATACAGGATCTGCACCGCACACCCATACTGATGTAATTCTCCACATGGAGAGCTGAATTACCATAGCCTGTCCTCAGTGTGTGTGTACGGATATGTTATTGTGAAGCGTGGAACAATTTTCTGGATGTGCATTTGTGCACTTTTTATGTATCTATGAACCTCAAACTGTAGCAACATACTCTAATGGCAAATTTAACTGTGTTTCGTTTTGGTAAATTGGTGGCTGATACATACAATCTCATTCATATCTTTTCCTGTGATTATAAGGCCAGGTTATTCCATGAGTGTATTTATTCTAACATGCCCTTGATGGTGTGAGGACAGTTGTACCACCCTGACACCTTTGCCTTAAAGCCCTAACACGTTTACAATTTATTTGATTTAAGAAAATGTAAACATTTCGTCATGAAAGAGAGTGAGTCATGCATTTTTGCATGTAAGTCGCACCACATGACTTTGTTGGTTACACCACAGGACAGAGATTTGGTGCATAATAGTATTTGAAATAAAACTGTTTTGCTATTAATGTTTAATCTTTTGTACAACCTGCTTACACCCCACTGACAGATGTTAGGTTGGACCTTTATTTCTAAAATGAAATACAACAGTTTCATAGGAATCACATCATGCAAAATCATAAAACAACTGCTAACTTTTAAAATAATTCATCTGACTCATTAGATTTGATTATTCCATGTATTTGTTTTAATGTGTCCATGGCGCTGTAAATTGGTTATACCACCCTTACAATTTTAACTTGATAATTTAAAAATGAAAACATTTTCATCATAAAAGATTTTGTCATTTTTCATGATAGTTGCACCACATGACTTTGTTGTTCGCACCTCATGACACTCATACCACATATTTAGGTTTTCCTCATTCATATGCTTTTTTTGTAAAACCCACTCTACTAATGGTTAGGTTTTGGTGGTTAGGTGTGGTCATTAATGCTTGGTTGTTGTTGTTTTTTTTTCTTCTTCTAAAAATCGAATAATTCCATATCAATCACGTTGTATGAATTAATACAAAATCATCACCTTAAAAAAATAGTTACGTTTTCTCATATAGTCTGCTTATTCCGTGTAACAATTCTGCAGTGTAAATCAATTTAGCTGTAATAATTTGATCTTCAAATAGGCAAGAAACCTCCAGGAACCGCCAGCTCTTAATGAGCACATCCCAATGATGCTAATTTTAATTTGAACAGCTTTGATCCTGGTCTCCAGTCATCTATGAACTAGCATTGTCATTCATTCGTCAAAGCTGTTCTGAAATGACAGAAGCTCACATCATCCAAATGTTGAGCATCGATCTGCCCACGTTGTCTTGCTGTCCGTCTGTACCTCTTTTCCATATTTGCTTATGCACCTCTCGTAATGCTGAACGTCTCCGCATGGACAGCATATCCCATCATGCTCCTGATGCTGGCTCTTTCTCAGCACGGGTTCCAACTGGGGCGCTCATGCGTGAGTGACATTTGCTCCAGCAGAACATTGGAGTTTCAATCAAACCGCATGGGTCCTGGGTGTAGTTTGTTCTTCAATACAGTATGGAGTGAAAAGACAATATTTACCCCCACATGGAAACCCCATGTGGATTCACCCTTGGCCGGTTCCTGTGTGCCAACTGTCTGCCCCGGAATCCCAGGGTGCACCGGGAACAGGCTGGTAATGTGGCACAGGGTGATGATGCAAGCAGCTCAGAGCTCCCTGGGGGACATGAATGTTGATTAAACATGTGCTCAGCCTTGGCTATTGAGCAATGGGACGTGGAACAAATGTCAAACGTTTGTTAATTTCTCTGCAGTGGAGGACTTATCAGTGGAGGGGGTGGAACCCACACCAATGAGGCGCGACCCCAATGAGAAACCGATTGGCCGGCCAGACAAGATCAATCTTCTAGAATCAATTTTGAACAATGTTTCTTGTCGCCGTGTACGCATGTGCAGTTGCGGTAAGTGTTTCTTTGTACTAGTTGTTGGGAAATGCTGATAATGAAATAAATGAACAGGTGTTGCTCTTCTAATTGTGGCATAGAAAAAGGAAACATTAGGTTTGAAGTGACAACCTTTTTTAAAACCTTGCCAAGTTTTTTTTTTTAGCATTTTAACTTTTTTATTGATTAATTTCCTTACCATTTTTATGCGAAGTTTACATTTAATGTCTCTTATAATGTCATGTGGTGTAACTATTGAGTAGTGTAGTATTAGTATTAAGTAGTAGTACTATTAAGTGACAACATATTTTCCTCAAACTCTATACTGTATGTGTTAAAAATGTATACAAAAAAAAAAAAATGTTTTCTTATATATTTTACAGAGTACGTTTAATGTACAAATATCATCCGTTATTCATTCATAAATATCTGTACATTTTGGGTGGGCTTTTCACCCTTTTTGAAAACCTAAACCCATCTTGCCTTAAGAGACATTTATTTTTATTTTTGCACATCTCTGCATATTTGTTGCACCACATGACAGTGATTTGGCAGACCTTGGCGGACAACTTAACTGCTTAATAAAGGTTTACCTAAAATAATGTCATCCTTTTACTGAGGCTATTTTCATCATATTATCACGACAGTTATGCCATCATGACATATGACCTAAAAACGTTTACAACTCGTTTTAATTAAGTTTTTAACTTAATCTGTAAATGCATTTATATTTTTTAAACTAAGTCATGATTTTGTATGATAGTTGCACCACATGACTTTGCTGGTCTCACCACATGACAGTGATTTGGTGCCTCCTTTTAAATAAATTCAAATCAACCCCTGTTCATCAAACCAAAAGCAGAGTAATCTGGCTTTTTGGATTTTCTGGCGGCACAAACTAAGGAAGCAGCATATTTGTGGGAAAGCTGAGTTACGTACAGTTATGCAACTTCCACCCATCATTCAAACTCACCTTGTTGCTGGGGGAGCGGCTTAAATTGTATCATCACTCTGTGTCGAGGCATCTGACGTTAGGTGTGACCTCACAGCGTTCCTCAAACAACTGAAGGGCAGGCATCGAAATACCTCCCCTGATAAAAACACAGAGTTGGAACTCTTTTGTTGAGAGCAGGATGTTAGGAGAGAGAGGATGCAGATGAACGAAAGTGAAAGGGAGATGCCTACAGGGTAAAACAAAAGAGTAAATGCGAAGAGCGAGGGTCTTCCATTTATAAGTTCTCGCATCTGTGGATTGCCAGCCGTCAGTGTTCAGACCGGCCCTCCATTTGTCTTACTGCACTGTGCTCTGACAATGAACCACCGGTTTCCTTTATTTCCTCCAGTCCAATCTAATGAGCATCTTCTGTGCGCAGGGATGGAGGTTCTCTCCTTTGTGAGGGCCGGACAGGTGTCTAACTGAATGATGAATGTCCTTGCATCCTTCCATAATTGGCTTCTCTCTGTTTGGTCTCAGTCTGGCTGCATGTCTGCCGGGCGGCCACCTCCATCTGTCAATCAAGTTTGCCCCGTTGCCGACTGGCTGGCCCTCTGATAGCTATGCTAATGCGGCCGCTGGCTTCTGATTGGCTGCTGCTTGGCTGGCCTAGGCTAATCCATTATGGCCCTGACAGTAGTAATCTCCCCCCCAACACCGGGTCCCGTGTGCTAAACGTTATTTGACCGTTCCTGTCACGTTCCTGCTGGCAAACGGACAGCGAAGGTGATGGATGACCCTGCGCAGAGCGCGCTCGTTCATCACCCCCTCTGACTTGTTTGTGTGGCACTGGAAAAATTAGGCACTGAGATTTTTTCAAGATTACTTTTTCATTAAGAAATGCTTTGCCCAAACATGGTTGGAACGCGGCGGCGTAGGGGATTTTCATCATGAGCTAATGCCATATCACAATCATAACGATGGTTTCGGGAGCCAACTGAGTCACGATTCTGACTTGCCGTGAACCTGTGACCGTGTTTATTCGGCGGAGTAATTGCGACAGATCGTCGTGATAGATGTAATCAGTGTCGAGCGTCTGAAGTTGACATAAGTAAATATACAGCCGTGGGACTGTGGCTCTCGCCCATTAACTCCAATGGTTTGTTTTCTTACCTCACTCAGCGTCTGCGGAGGGTCTTCGCACACGCTCCGGCCTGAAAAGAGATTTGCTGAGAGGACCGTATTGGATGTTGCTAATGCTAACATGGCCGCCGACAGCTCGAGATGTGAGGTCCAATGAAATCATCACTGAAGCCGGCCTCTTGTCTTCTTGACCAAGTAACCGCGGTTTTACTGAGATACCCGTGGGAAAGAAAAATCACGAAAGCCATTACTTCTTATTTCAACTGTTTCTCGCAGACAGTAATGAGATTAAATAGAGAACAGGTAGGTCTCTTGCTGCTTAGATTTTTCTCCTGAGATAAAGATCCCAGACACCCTTGTCTCATCTTGAATTTCAGAGGAGATATCAGCAATGTCTAGGCATAGTTTAGATACAATATTTTTAATTATACTTAAAAAAATTATACAAAATGATACATTTGTAACAGTTGAGTAGTATAAAACTATACAAATATACAATGTACAGAAAAAAAAAGAATGAGTATAAAAATACAAAATCACATTTTCCAGTTTACGATACCTTTTGAGTCTCAAATATAAAAAAAAAGCAATTTGTTTTGGAAACTGCATCAAAACCCTTGTCAGACCAACAAAATTACCCTAAATGTTGGCCCAACTAGTCAAATACAGTTGTTGTTGAGTACCCAGCATGCATTGCAGCATGCATAAAATATGCAGTTAGCGTTTATTGATAATTGTTTTGCTGTTTTCTGACTTGATGTAAAAAAATTGTTGTTTCATCATTATTGTTAGTTATTTGTTGTACTGTAATGTAAAAAGCTATTCTTGTTAACGTTTGTTGATTTTTGATTGATTGTTACCTTTCTCGAGGCTAGTGCATCTAGTTTTAAATCCTATATGTTCAACCTCTTATATCCTTTTTCTGGACATTTCAGTCTTTTAAGCTGTTTTGCAGGCACAGGTAGTGATGTCCACATTGTCCATTAACCTAAATGTAAATTCAATAATGTTGTAACTTTTTAAATGTTCTTTTTTCTTTTATTTTTTCTTTTAATACGTAAATAAAATAACATCAATGACAGTAGCTGTTTATCAAAATATGACAGTCAGCATTGCATGGACAAACAAATTGACATTTGCTCAACAAAGTATCTTTACTGAGCAGTAATTGACTTTTGTTGGGAGAACTGAATCAAGTTATAAATATCATTACGTTTATATTTAACAATGTACATACATACAAAAATCCTGTCTGTTTCACAGAAATAACCAGCTGCTGTGCTTGCCAGAATAATTCTGTCAAAATAAAGCAAAAAATGTAAACATATTTACAAAACCTGTTCATTTTACAAACTATTGGCAAATCCTGCTAAAATCTATTCTGAGCAGTTAACAGAGGATAATTCGAAGCTCTTCACGAGTTGCTTTTGCACAAGCTGAAGTAAATAGAAGGTGTAAAACAGAAACATGGGAACACACACGACACTAAACTAACGCAACAAACATTACAATGAACAACATGAGTTGTAAAATAAAACTCTAAATATATAACTAATTAAGAAGCACAATTAACAAAAGTGCCACGCAGGGAATTCTGGGAAGGTCAATTTATGGTTTTCTAATTCAATAATTTAGTTTTCCAAGTTAACAGCTGTTTGAGTTTGTTGACATTTCTGTCTTTTTATTATAGAATTCATGTAAGGATTTTATAGGAGAAACATGTGAGGCAAAATTTCCACTTCAAAGACATAAATTAAGTACGAATGAGTTCCTCTCAGAGGGCTTTGGTTCTGTAATGTTATTTTAAAACTACTCATCGCCGTGAAAACAAATCTGCAGTGTATATGGAGAGTTCTTATTGCTCACTTTCAGAAGAACTTGTTTACATCATTAATACATGTAACGGCTATCTCATACATCTGTCTCGGCCTACTATGCAAACAGTCAGAAGTGTTTTGTTTAAAATAACTTCACATAGCCACGGGCTGGTATAAGCTTCTTCATCTGATGACAGTGTCACTAACATTTTTTTTCACTTTATATCATTTTCATCTTTTATGTCTCTAAAAAAATGTCTTGACTAGTTTTCTGGGGAAACTCTTGAGATATATAAACCAACAGCCTCACATTTGACCAAAACCAAAGATGAAAAGAGCAATGATAAATTCCAACAAAATAGAGAGAAGAGGATCCATGCCGTCTGAAAAAATGCCTGTTTTGTCATGGCAGGTTGTATAAAAGATCTTTCTCTGTTGTTTTTTTCCCGTTTTTTAGGGGTCAGCACGTGAGATTTATGTGATGAGACTGGTCTGTGTGCACTTCCTCTCTTCTCTGGCCTTGTCAGATCTGGTTGCAGACAGAGGGCAAAAACATTTGTCATCCGTGTGAGATTCTCACCACAGGCTTTCATCTGAGCTAACATAATATGGATGCATGGCATTTGTATGCTGGCTGATGTAGAAGCATTAGATTTGCCAAGAACCATCTGACAAAAATTATTTGGATGTTTCATAATAAGCGTGTAAAAAGGGTAGGCTTAGTTTACATTAAATTATAAGCACCACAATGTGACGCTCTAGTTCATCTAAAGACATCATTTTCTGGTACTTGTGCAATTATTATCGTGACCTCTTTTTTTTTTTTTTTTTTTTATGGGGAATTGGAATGTTTGTACTTTAAAATTGCATTTGTCACAGTATTAAAGCTGTCAGAAATAATTCAGTGGTAACCAGTTGCAGAACTTTGAGCATAAAATAAATTAACAATTGATATGTATTTGTCAAAATGCTGGCTATATGGGTGAAATGCAACGAGTGAAGTTTGTTACAACCCTTGAAGTACCCTTTGAGGTTGCTAAAATATGTCAAATAAAATTATACTAAAATAACATTTAAACTATAAATGATAGTTTAAGTTTGATATTGTAATTGCGATATTGTATGTAATATTATAATAACTTACAGTACTTTTATTCCTAAACATCTTTTGAAATAAAAGCAGAGTTAAATTGTGAACAGTTACAGTAAAATAAAACGAATACAAGAAAATACATTTATCACAAGAGTGGCCTGCATTTAAATAATATAAAAATATTGTAGAATATATATATATATATTTTAATTATGACCAGCTGCAGCACTTTTAAAATAAAATGAAATAATGATTGCATTTGTCAGTGCTGGGATAAAATAACTATAATAAAAGACTAAAACTAACTAACTAACTAACTAAATAATAATTGCATCCTGAGTGGTTACAGTACTTGCAGATTGACTTTAAAAAATATGATTAATTAAAAGGACTTAAATTATATGCTTATTTAATACACACACACATGCATACATACATATTTGTTTCTGTGAATTATGGTGACTTTCAATAGACTTCTATCACGTTTAAACTGACCAAGCAATAACCCTAACCCTACAGAAGCCTGTTTGCATTCTACACCTTCAGATACGCATTTACTATTTTTAAAAGCGCTTTTAATAGAAGGCCGGTCCCTACTATGACAAAAATGTCAGATTTTACTATCCTTTGGGAGATATTCGTAGTACACACACAAGTACAAACAAGTACACACAAAAATTAAACTAAAACCTACAAAAATGTTAATTTACCAAATACCTCAACAATTAAACATGCAACCTTAAAATTCCAAGCGTAGCTACTGTGTCTTTCCGATGGGATTTCTGGGGTTATAGAGTAAAGGGTGCAAAGGAACAGTAGAGCATTCCTGTGGGAAGACAACTCCTGGAGGACAGGTTCTGCTCACTAAGAAATCTGACTCAGGTGTCAACCGGAGTCATGTCCCCTGGCCAAACCGTAGCCGTCCCCTCCCCGACCCCCACCCAGGGCCCACTTTACCTCCGCCTGCCCCTCTGTCTGTCAGCTAAAGCCGCTCCGCTGAGGCCCGAGTGCAGAACCAGATGTGCTGGCTGAGTCCTGAAACATTCTCTTCCCACTGATATCTCAACCTGAAAGGTGTGTGTGTGTGTGTGTGTGTGTGTGTGTGTGTGGGAGAGAGAGAGGTCAAACTTTAGCTTGGCCTCCGAACGAGTGTAGATTACCTACGAAGGTGGTGTTTATTGCTCCAGCACTGATTGTGTACTCGCCTGCATGTTTTTATCCTGTACAAGAACTACAACCACAAAAAAAAAACAACATTTAGATTTTTGTTTAGCTCCGTTCCATTTGGTTTCAGCACAACCCTAATCACGAATCAAAGCCTCTAATAGTCATTATTTCGATCATAATGGGACGTGCTTGTTTGTGTTTGGGTGATCTGTAGCCGTATTGGTTTTATAATCACAGTCACATTTGAGTCATGCATCTCGCTTCACCCTTTCACCCACAATTCATCATCTCATTCCGACCGATATACGATATCTAATTTATCAACACATGCCCAATCTGAGCAGCCCCACACATGTGCGAGCAATTAGGCAAAAGAACAGTTGCTAACACAAACACCTTCTGATAGATGACACTCTAAATGTAAGGCCAAACCATGGCAAACATGACTCAAGGAACTGCAGTATCAATCAGATGAGCAGTGGCCTTTACTGTCACCTCCATTGATTAAACACACTGTTTGGAGTATTTGAAATGTGTTGCCATACTGAAGTCTGCAGACCATTGTGCTGTTTACTGTGTAGGTTCAGAGGGGTGACAATTCCTCTCACAAATGATACACTATGTCACAAAAAAGAGTATTAGGAACACATTGCCGACATAATAAGGGGGTCACAGTCAATGGGTGTCTATATTTAAACCATATGTAAAAATATTTTGTCTACAGCATCCACAAGGGATCTGCAGAACAAGACCTTGTTGCTCGGAAGACTTAATGGAGGTCTCAGTTGTGTTTTATTTGTGTATCAACTTCACTGGCAACCTTTGGACAAATACGGAGGACTGAGATAAACGCTGACATGCACTACAAAAACTAGAATAGCTAAGATAAATACGTCTTCAGATGAAAAATGTTTTGAGTTCTTATTGAAATTGAAGCGCTTGAATGCAGACGTGAACATTGTTAAGAGGTCTTTTTCTTGGAAGAAAAACTTGAGATGCAGGAGATTTAAAGCGAAAGGCTCAGTTACCAAAACAATTAGGATTATATCTTGAGCAATTCGAAGGTTTGCGTCTGTGCCATTTTTAAAATGTCTTTTTTTTATGCGCGAAGCTGCATTTATTGTATAATAATTATATTGTAAAATAAATAATAATAATAAATAGAAAACATACAAGAATATTATGAACTATTCCTACAGTTTAAATAAATATATATATATATATATATATATATATAAAATAAAAATATATATAAAAATTAATTGTAATAAATATATTAATACAAAATTAATAAATATTATACATTTAATATATTTTAAAATGTAATTTATTTCTGTGAAGAAAATCCAAATTTCCTTCAGTGTCGCACGATCCTTCAGAAATCATTTTAATTCACTAATTTGTGACTCAAGAATCATTTCTTATTATTAATAATGTTGGAAACAACTGTGCAGCTTAATGTCCTTTGGAAACCATGATACACATCTCTCTCTCTCTCTGTCTTCAGGATTGTTTGATGAACAGGAAGTTCAAAAGAACCGCGTTTATTTGCAATATAAATCTTTTATAAATTCCTTGTACACTTTTTATTATATAGAGAAAACGTTAGTTGCATCAAAGACAACCTAACCTATTTTCTTTAATGAAACATTCTAGAACAAAACAAATCTCAAAATAAACACTGAAACACTAAGTACAGTGAGGCTGTCAGATCCAAGAAAGAAAATGGAAATAAAAGTTGTCAGGTGAAAAAACCTGGACCGACATGTGTCACTTTGATTCCAGCGCATCTGGCCGATGGTTGAGGTCCACTGTCCAGCACGACTGTCCGAATTGAGTTCCTTCTGATCTTAATAAAAGTGAATATCCTTCAGCTCCACAGCTGGGGACCCTCTGCAGCATGCAATCCTGAATCTGACTCTTTTATTTATTTAGTTATTTATTTTTTGAGGGTGGGGGACACTTCCCTTTGTGGCACACTCGCCGTTGTGCAATGAATTTAATGGAGGTTCTGATTGGTGCACATAATTTGAATGATACTTTGATGTTATTTAGCCATTTGTCACTGGGTTTACAGTCTGTTTTCCTTCTTGAACATTGGAAGACCTGCTTTAGCTCATCTTATAGGGAGCGGTTTAACGTTGATCAGCGTCCCGGGACTTAAAAGAGAGAATGCCCAGAACTCGAGGCATGTGGAACAATCAGTGTTAGGAGCAAGATAGCTCTCCCGTTGGCCCCGTTCTCAACTTTGACCCCTGACCTCTTGGCACACGCGCTGCTGTAAATAAAGCCGAAGAGAGGCCTCCCCACCTAATTTCCTTTGGCCTCAAATTTAAACACCAATCCCTGTTCTGTAAGCAGGGGATAAACATCTCTTCACGTGGACCAGGTTCTCACCACGACCACTCAAGAAATCCAGAGAGAGGAGATATACACAATAGAAATTGTGTTTGACAAGTTAAATTCAGCGGCTCCGGACAAGTCCTTGGCTGTAGTCAAAGCGAGATGTAAACTATTGCTGAAATGAGGAGTGGTGTACGGAATTGCTACTGCCATGACAAGCTGATTCGTAAAAATCATTACGGCAATAATTCAGTTATAGACCGTGATTTCATGGTTTAAGATGTTATTGCACCTAGTTGCACCAGTTGTGATTACATTTATGGCGTGATGGCACACCATTAGAGACCGTCGCTTTTGTTTCAGTCGTAACATTCTCTTCAGTTCAGTTTTTACAGCAGGACATGGTTCCAAATCAATGCAGAGGGAAACCAGCCAGAGAGGAAAACCACCACAAATGAGTGTGTGTGTGTGTGTGTGTGTGTGCCAAAATAAAGAAAAGGAAATCATTACGCTCTAGTAAATAAAATGACGAATCCGGTATTTTAAATTAGCTAGCCTATTTTAGTCTATATTAAGAAAATATTAATTCACTCATATTAAGTCCGTTTCGTATTTGTAGGCAGGCTCACTAAGACTTTTCGGCGTGTTCCTTTACGAATAAATAATATTAGCTGGGTGTGGATTGCTGGCTTCATTTTATGCTGTATCTTTTTGCGTCATGTTGCTCAGTGTGAGAAGGATGACCCATATTTCATTATTAAGCTGTGCTCTTGTTTCCGGCAGCTTTCACAGCGAATTTATCTCTGACCAAGATATACACACTCAGCATTTGAGTTATCTATATCCAGACTGGCTGTGCTCGAGATAATAATGCCGCTTTAAACTTGTTTTTATATTCCAGATGTAAAGTTGTTGTTTTTGTTTTTTTATCACAGGAACGCGTAAGCTTCATAATTACGCATAAGCTGGAATTCCAGTAGCCTATAAGACATTTTCCTAACGAAACATTTTTATAAGCAGCTAAATACTAGTTATTTATGGTTTAACAGCATGAATGTTTGGTTTAATTTAAGAACGCTTATGAGGTGAAACTCATTTTATAGCCTAATACCCAGCCGCCGCATGTTTCCCAAAAGAAATCCCCTTCCTGTAACTTATATAGGCTATTTTATGCCGCCTTGAACGAATTGTGCACTAAAAGTAGCCTTTTATTTCCAAACATAACTAGCATACACGCTCAGCAGTCGACCTGAAATAAAAAGAGAAAATAAAAGAAGGAGAAACAAAACGGATTGGAAGGTCTTATTAAAATAATTCCATTATCGAAAGGAATGAGCTGAAACGCAAGGGCGTTATTGCAGGTATTGTTGTGCCTGTGGCTTCTCCTCCAGCAGCGTAATTCTCCTCATCAATACTGCAGTGAGATCGTTACGCCGCTGACATTGATAAATGACCACCAAACTACAGCATTTTCTCACCAGTACTGCAGGCTAGAGAAACACAAACTGGAGGTCGAAATAAGCAGGGAAACGTCTGCAGGAGCAGTCTTAGCTAAGATATCAAACAACATGAGAAACACCATTTGAAAATGTCAGCGCGAAATTGCGTTTAAAACATGCTGGAGATGAAGAAGCGCGCGGGGTTTGTGTTTCTGAAAAATTACACGCGGTACAGTCGCCTGGTTTGGAAATATCGAATTAATGTGATTTATTTGTGCACATATTGCCTCAAACATTTTACAAAAGAGCTCTATACGAATTTTAATACCTTCTCGGTTTAGAGAGTAGAGTACGGTTATGAAATATTTTTATTTTTTTACACTTTATTGCTCTTTGGGTATTTATGCGGTATTAAAATTCTCAGTTTTTGTAGCCTATAGTGATTCGTTTTATTATTTTTTTTGATACACGTCTGATATTTACACGATTCAAGTATATATTTTTTTCAAACGAGTATTTTCGCTTTTCATTTTTCTTTCCTTGTTTCTTTAAACGAACAATTAATTTAAACATTATATAAATGCGTTGTAGCAGAGTTGCATTTTATCAGCAAAATAAAAACGGTTATCTAAATGAAATTGAACTGCATGTCGCGTCAGTATCGATTCAGTGCATGAAATAACATTCAAAGCAAGGATTTAACATTTTGAAAATGAAGCATTTATTACAAGAATTCGACTTTTGACTGTGTAGAAATACTGTACTGCTTTAAAAGACTCCTAAAAGGAAAATGGACAGAGCGGGAGGATCGATCAAACTTATCAGTACATCAACAAACATATAATCGACTTTTTCATAGAGAAAAGCAAGAGTGAGAACGGACCAAAATGTACAACAATATCCCATCTCCATTTTTTTTAAAGGATCTCGACTGAATGCCTATTTGACATTGATGTGTTTTACAAATAACATTTACATAATTATGTACAATGGATCTCTAGTGGTTAAAAACTCCTCCAGGCATATTTAGCCTTACAAGAGCACCGTTGCTCTCCAAATCGACAAATAAACGCACAACTCATTTCCTAAGCGATGCTTTTCAAAACATCTCATGTGGGGAAGACTTTGTGGTTTCACATACTGGAATTTGTGTCAGATGTGTGCCATAATGATCCCATCAAGTGGTTTCACTTCCTTCAGTCTTTGTAGAATCCTAAATGCAAAGGTCTAACAACTAGTCAATGACGCAAACCCAAACATAGAATATTTCCCAAAAGAAAAAAAAAAGATAAAAACTCATCATACACTCACATTTTCAGTTCTTGAGGGCTTTGAGCATCTTTTACTATGTTCCACCGTTAAAATGCGTTTAATATGAGCGGGTGCACCTGTGCGTGAGGAGGTATGGGATATTTTCGTCTGGGGGCGGCCACTCTATGGTTGAGCAAAAGTGCACAAATGGTGTGGTCCCCGTGCTTCTTGACGGTATAACAAGAATAAATAAATAATTTAAAAAGAAAAGATCTCCAATTGTCTTTTCAGAAGTCTCTCTTTTGGCACAAATGCTTCAAGTCTGTTTTTGTAATGTTGGTGCTCCTGCAGACAGTCCTTTGGCTGGAGATATGATGGCCAGATGATGAGGGGTCCGTGAGAGATTTGGGAAGTCTCGTGAAGACAGGAGGTGATCGGACAGGGGCGTGATCAGGTGAGGATGAATGTGACGTGACTCCTCATGCCTCTGGCCAGCACTGGGACTATTCCTGAGGCCACCATCAAAACCTAAAGCACAGAGTGAAAAACAAAATATCAAGAGATTAACTCACTAACATGTATACTGTGAAAGTAAATGTGCTTATATATATTTAATATTCTTTTTTTTAAATAAGCAAAAATCTACAAAGTGCATGTTAATTAGACTTTAATGTGAACAAACTGCTATTAAACTTTTCTGAGTAAAGATACATACAATTTGACAAATGTCAAAATGTAACGTTTAAAATACTATACAGCTACCCTTAAAATGACTATTTATACAACTTTACAGCTAAAATGCTGTAATTCCATTTTGCCTTAATTTTTAAGAGTGTCAGTGCCTTACTGTATCCTCAATATTTCCTTTATTTGTATTTATTTAGCAAAAAAAACCTAGAGATTTCCAACCACAAATGCTGTCAATAAAACTTAACTTGTGCCCAATTCAAAATATTCCTTTGAAAAAACATAAACCTGCCCCTAACATCATAAATGTGTCTCTATCCGCTTAACGCAGGAAAACAGATCTTCATAATGATCCCAACGATCCACCAGCATATGGTGTTTAACCAGAGCGAATTAAGGACGGGGAAACATTCCTCTAAATGACGCAATTACAGTAACGACTCGATGATAATTCAATCAAAAAAAGGTAGGATTAAATAGTCTGGAAATTATTTAGTCTGCGTGTATCTTGCAAGCCGGAGCTCCTGATATCTCTATGTGTCTGAGGCTTCGGTGGGGGGTGTTAACCTCCGCTCACCTCCCCGCTCCCCTCCCTTCATTAGCAGGGGCTGAGGTTGTTATTTGAGAGGAAAGGGCTGTGTTGGCACGATTGGAGAACTGGATGCGGTGCCTATTTACATATAAAGAGCTCTATTAATCAAGGTAAGTGTCATTATGGAGGGGCTCATTGGGCAGCACAGTGTGGGTATTAAATAAAATTCTCCATGCCAGGCCGCCCGCGGCGAGCGATACGTCTTGATTTGTGGACTGTCAGAGACAGGCAGCGAAGATGGAGCCGGGGAAAGAAGGTGCGTGCGCGAGTGTGTGTGTGCAGGGGGGGGGGGCGTCGTCGGAGGGCGAATTGCCACCATAATCAGATTTCACACGCCGAGTGAAAGGAGAAAGAGAGGGGATGTTCTAAGTACCAAAGCGTTTCCTTACGTTTATGATTTGGAAAGCGGGGAGGCGTTTACATGTAGTGCCACTGTCCATCCATACCCATGTTCATACCCATTCCTCCCATGGGACCTGCAAAACAGAGACAGCAAATGAAAGAACGATAAAACTCATGCAAATGCTTTCAGCAGCTTAATAACAGCACTACAAATGACTAACGTACGATTATTCTAATCAAAGTGCAACTTACCGCCAGGCCGGAGACCCATGTGTTGTTGGCCGTCAAGCACAAAGCCGCCCATAGGCTGACCATCAGGGCTGTAAGCGGTTCCTTGACTTACTAAACACACAAAAACACAACACATATGTGACATATGCATGCAATGATAGTAAAAATGGTATCAAATAAGCCATCGCTTTACCTGCTCTGTTAGACTGATCAATCATGGGCTGCACGATTCTTCTTCGAGCATTGATAAACCTGGCAAGGAGAAGACACGGAACACATTTACTAAACGTCTTTATTTTACTGACCACCCACGGTATATTTTACTCTTATTTAAACACTCCGGACTTTTACTACTGTGAGCTTTTTGCTATGATTTACTGCAAAATATCCCTTAATGCAGTGCGATTTCTCCTGGGCCTTTGGGTTAATGGACCTGTCAGGAGTCCACAAAAAAAGCTAATGTACTGTTTTAGCGCCAGAGCAAAGAAACAGTCTAATTTATCATGTAAACAAGCAGAGGTTTTGTTAATAAAGAGATTTTAACACCTTTTACAAATTGCATGTGAGAAACATTTCGTTTAACGGTGAATTTTATAGTGGCAGACGATAAGAAAACAAACAGATTTCTTTGATTTGCGTTGGATTTTTTTTCCAGCAGTTTAAAGATAACCTCTGTTTTTAAGACTTGCTTTAATTGTGCTTCCTGCTGCAATATATTAGCAAATCAAGTAAAGGGGTCATTGCTCAATAAATATTCAATTGATATAGCATTGGCCTAGTAGCCTCAGGGTATGATTAGCCTAACTGCTTTTCAGACACTAATATGCTTCAGCAGCCCGTAACAGAGAGGTAGGAAATGCCCCTGACATGCACTGGGGGAAGGAATTACTCATAGACAATGAGTCTTAGCCAAATCTTTGCGAACACCTTATTTTGTTGCAGTAAACACATAATAGCGTAAGTGTAAACAAATTATGAATAAAATAAAAATGACAACCGGCTCAAAAATATATTGTAAAGTCAAATTCTTCTGATGTATTTAGGCAGAGATACCAAAGTTGATATCAAAGACTATGCTAACAAAAATGTAAATGTTATTATGACAGTATATAAGTTATATGTTTTAAAATGCATATACAATAAAAAAATAAAGAGAGATACAAATGTCATGTTAAAGGGGAAAAATTTAGATTCCCAACATAAAATGTTCATTTTAAATGAAAACTTGTATGATTTAAATTGGCAATGATAATAGATTCCATTGGTCTGCTGTCAACAAACAAGATGGCTACAAAATAAATAAACGTTCAGTAGAACTGAGTTCTGGAATACTCCTTTTTTTTTTTAAAGTCCCTCAGAGACCCTGGGCAAACCTCATCATTGCTCCTATTCGTACTTTTATTTGCCTCATTGGGGCTTTGAACAGCGTCTAATAATAGTGTGAGAAATCAGGATCACCGGACTTGAAATGGAAATGTTACAGAGATCCCTAACCCCGACTTCTAAGTGCTGAGAGGTCAAGCTGGCAAGTCAAAAGTCAAAGGTCGAAGGTTACTCACCAGTTATTCACTTGTAAGATGGTGAGGCCTGTGTCCTGCGCTAGCTGCTTCTTCTGCTCTTCGGATGGGTAGGGGTGCTGCAAAAGAGAATCAACAAGAAAAATTCTATTAATGTGTAAAAAACCTCTGCAGTTAATAACACCGCTGTCCGATGATCCATAAAGCTATAATGAATGGAACACGCAAATGTCTTCATTTTTTACAGTTGTGTATTTCTCCTCGCGGTCTCCATCAATAAAGCAAGTCAAGACGACCTGACTTGTTCTTAAAAACTAATCTGTTTAAATGACTAATGACCCCAAGCATCAAGTGTACCCGCCCCATGTGAGACTGCAGGCAAAAAATTGGATCCCATATGACTCTTTCAGGAAATTACATCATTATGTATGATAGACTTCCCATATGCAGCCCCGAGTCCGAGAACTTCCCTGCGTCTTATTGGCTGAGCGCTCGTGGTTTTGTTTGACATTATTTGACATTACTTGACAAATGATCGAGTGGGTGTGAAAGAGAGACAATGGAGAGTTTTGTTTAGGGTTGAATAGGGCTTGGCCCTTGGTGGCCCCGCGGTGGCCCCTGGCCCCTGATCCTCTTGCTCTCACTGTGAGTGCAGAGGGAGGGCAGCAGATGGCAGGCAGGGGTGAATGTATAGACAGCGCAGGGTCGTGGGTGTGCACCAATTTTGGCACTGTCACGGCCTCACCTCCCGTGGTCAGTGGTGAGGGATGAGTCCTGTTACATGTCTCGTTCCCTCTCTCTCACACACCGACGGAGATTTCCCTGCTCACCTCCTGGCTTGCTTGCTGTCATTGTGCTGATGAACGACTGTAAGCTCCGCCCCTTTTCTACACAAGCCAGTGACGGTCGACTGCGAGCTGTGTTCTGGGATCCATCTTTAAAGTCTTATCACAAAGCACTCAGCAGGTCGCGGCGCGATTGTTCGCCAAAGTTTAGCGAGGAACCTGCGTCTTCAAAAGACTGAAGCAAGCTCGCTTTTAAAGAATCCCTCATATTTGCACAAATTCCACTTATGTCTGTTAAGAAGCCCCCTCTTCGTCCCCATTTGCATGCAAAAGGAGATCTCTCTATCTCTTCCCAGTGCAACTAACAGTTATAACTGTAATGTTCCACTGAATCTTAATGTTCCACCTTTCTTTAAGATTGGCAGCACAGGGGGTCTTTATCGAGGACCTCTGAATAGGTCACAAAAGATGGAGGCTTAGACCATATGTAAGAGCCCCCCCATCTCAAACGTCGCACACTGGCTCAAAGTAGAACCCGACAAAACGTAATCCTGCAGCTTTCATTCAGCCCGACCCCAAATGAATGCATGATCGCCTGGGTGTTGCAATGGGGGCCATTCAGAGCCCAAAGTCCCCTCTAACACTTTTTTTTTTTCAGAGGACACATCCTGCAATGGGAAACACTTTTGCTTCACAAATCGCTCTGAAAAGGAGCTGGGAACAGAGAGAGGATAATTCAATTAGGCTCTCCTTTTTTATCTCTAAACTCTAAAGGTGGGTAAAAAGGGAAAGGATTACTATGTGTACAGGACCTGTGTAGCCCTTTGAAAGTGCTGGAATTCTGAAAGAGAATGGGAAAGAGGAAGACGCAAGAGAATGGTGGGAATCTGAGGAGGTGGGCTGGTGCAAATGTGTCGAAATACGAGGAGGTTGAGAATGCCACAAATCAACCCCAAACCAGCAACGAACTCAACCCCTGGGACGAATAGGGCCCTTGGTTTTGATAAGCGCAATAGATGGGTGGGAAGAGAGACAGATAATAACACACCCTGCTAGTTTTAATGCAGTTTGGATGCAGGTCGCTGAGCTGAGAATGGTGGGATTGAGTTAATTCGTCAAGAGACGCTGTTGGACTCATTTTCCGAAAGGCTTCCAACTTCCAACCGGAAGATCTGAGAGCATCTTACCGTGAGGTGCTGGAAGAGCCACGCCCGCATGATGTTGGTGGCAACTTTGGGGAAGATTCCTCTCTTCTTCTGCCGTTTCTTGTCTTGGTCGTCCTCGTCCCCTGTTCCCGGAGACGCCAAGCTGTTATCCAAGCCATCTCCTGATAAACAACAGCGTGAAAGCAGAGAGAAAGCAAAAGAAGAAAGCCACTTTAATGAGATAAAACATCACCTTCAGTTGTTTATTCAGACCGATCACCAGTGCCATTCACAAACACGATGTGAAAGAGCCGCGCAGGGGGGCTTGTTTTGATTAGCAACAGTAACACAAGGACCGCGGCGAGCAGGAGTATCCATGCAGTGAGAGGGAACGCTAATCAACAGAGCGAGATCTCTCCCGCTCTCTCTCGCTGTCTCAATGTCAGAGATCTCGAGGAAAGCTCTGCACCAACCCCAGTGCTATTAATTCAATGTGAGTTCTGTCTTTGACATGAGGTAATGAATGTCCAGGCTCTATGCTTGAATGGGGAATGGAGACTTGGCACTGCAAAGAGAATATCTGATCTGAATTAGCGCTCAAAATAAAGTCGAAGAAACTTGGGGAAAAACATAAATAAAGCAAAGCCTGTTAGCGGTAGTTGAGAAAAGTTAGTAACTGGTATACAGTGCCAGAACGTGTGATGCCTAACCGCTAATTTACTGCTTACAGTAGCCTCAATAAAAGAAGTAACTACGTTTAGTTGGTGGCTACATACAAACACTGCAGCTAAATACAGTGATCGTTTCCTTTTCCAAAGCCTATGCTGAACGCACAGAAAATATGATTTAAAGTTATTGAAGCTCATGCAAGCTCTGGGAATTAAACCCTTGACCACAATGTTGCACCATATATAATTTGCGCTATAGCAATGAATGAATGTGTTATATATAGACAAAATTGAATTGCATGAATAACTATGCATATATTATAAACAAATGATGTCAAATATTTTTTGAAATCACCTATTATATAAAGAAATACTGGCTATAATAAAAGAAATATGTATTGAAGTGATTAGCTATTAACCCATTTAACTATTTGAATTCATTTGAAAATATGTCAAATGAGAGAAGCCAAAACTTGTAAACAAGGGCTTGATAATGCATGATTTTTTGGCTATTTGAAAGCTCGTAATTACGGTAATTCCGACATGACGTGAGTAAGGCATTATGCTGTAAGATCAACTGATGCTTCACAAACAATGCTTTTTGAACTGTGAGCTCTCTGATAACATCAAGCCTGCTTTCATTCCATTACCATCCAATCTAGTTTAAGATCAGAGCCAGGCAGGAGGCCGCTTTTAAACTAAGGTTTCCGTCTTGTCCTCCTCCCCACCCTCCTTTCTCTTTCTTTCTTTCCATCCCTCTCTCCCGCTTCCATTAACTGTGCATCAGGCAAGATGATTTACTTTTAACAGTCATGCTTATTTTTCTTGCCCTGAGGGTAGAGATGCCTTGAAAGCCTGCCCGGAGGGTGTGTGAATAATGTATCTGAGGGACTCCTCCCCGGAGGCGGGACAGGAACCCTACTTTTCTTAAGATTGGCCCTGCTGTGTCTCCTTGTTTTTGGGGATGCATCAATCAAAGGCGACTGTATGCGCCATATTCATGCATTAATATTTCAGTTAATGAATAATGACATTTGAATATAAGAAGGGGGGTGGTAGATGGACTTCAGGCTGGCTGACTGATGCCGTAATAAAAATGCAAGTCAAGGGCAGGGCAGTGGTCTCACACTGATTGTCTCCACACAACACAGACCACTGTTTTTTCTCATTATGCTTTCAGGAGTTTGCATGTTGACCACAGACTTAACCGGCTCAGAGAGGGTTTATTGTGAAATAATAGAAAGTGTCATGTTCTGGAAGGGAACAGAAAATGAAAAACAAAGAGAAGAGAAAATAAATGATGAAAGGAAATCATGCATTTGTAGTGTATTTTATGAAGTCATATATCAAAATATTAGTGAGACTAAAAAAGTTGTCTGGAACAATTGAAAAAGGGAATACAAAAATAGAACTATCAAATGGAATAAACAGAAAAGAAAAGAAAGTGAGGTTCATCAATATTTAATAATATGCTTAGTAATATTGGAAAAAAAATCAGTATTATATTTAATTAGAAAATGAAATAAAATAGATGTTTTAAATGTGTTATTGAAAATAAAATATCAAGACGATAAAAGATAAATATGGAACAATAATGTGTGAAAATATGATGTGATATTTTCCTTGTGCCTACAAAAATCCTATGAATTGAATGAAACAAGTGAACGCATTAAAAAAAATAACAACGTAAAACTGAAGATGAAACACTATAAAAGTAGTGCATAAGTTTTCAATGAGTTTATAAATATAAAACATCAAATATGTGAAAAAAAGAACAAATAGTATAAAAACTGATGACTTTTAAGGAAAAAAAAAAGTGAAAGGTGAAACTATAGTAAGAAAAAAGAAAAGAAAAGCAAAAGGATAGATAAAGAGAGCTGGGTGAGATCCTTACATCTAAGGAAGACTGAAACACCCCCCCCCCTCTCCTCAAGCCTCTCTCCTCCTGTTCCAGAAAACGAAGGCCGCAGGGCTGATCTAACCCGACGCTAATCGCTTCTGACTGTTCCCTGGCAACTTGGCCCATGCAGCCTGTGTGACTGCACTCTCTTTAAAGGCTGCTGCTCTCTGCAGCTCCCTGAGCCCTACCTCACTCCCCGAACCCGGAGTCTGCACGCGCGGCGCAGAGGGGGGCCAGAGCAGCCAGGAGGAAGGCTGGAGTAAGCCCTCGGGCTGTTTAGGGAAAAACAGCACCCGAAGACATGGAGAAGAAGAAGCTTCTACCTTCCTATTTTTTTTTCACTTTCCCTCATCCGTATAAAGCAAAACTTCTGAAGGGGTTCTGCGGAGAGATATGCATATAAAACAAGTCAAATTTTTCCACCGGTTTCCCCACATCCTTCCAGCCAAGCCCTGACAGCGTCCGTGTCAGATCACGGTACCTTCAGCGTCCGAGAGATGACAAGGTCCAAAGCTAAAACGCTCTGCCTTGTTCTGATGCTGATAATTAGATGAACTGAAGATAGATGAATGTCCCGGAGACAAAGGGGCCCGGCGCAAACTAGCCGGGTCTGATGACTGCCACCCCGCACGCATCACAGAATAAATCCTGTTTGCTTGCTTAATGAGCTCACCATGACCTCAATCTATCACGAACTATACTTCTCCAAAGGGGCCATAATTCTGACTACTGGACGCAACAGACTGGATAATTACTGGACGAACGCAGATGATTTTGTTCTCGCTAATCGTTTGGCTTAAAGCATATTGATTAGATGCTCTTATCCTCTTGTCCCCCGTGGCCATGATATGATCTGGAGGACCACGCGATTGGACCACAGTTGGGTGGTATTGACGGCTAAAACGCGGAGGCATCGGCTCTTGACACTTGTTGTTGGTCCACTCCGCTTCATGCTGGGATTTAACCTCCACTGAAGGTTCAGATATAGATGTAAACATCCTGTCTCAGCCTGTGTCTTTCAGCAGCCTTCGAGGTGAACACTGGCCTGGAATGTCCTGCAGCTTCCCTTTGTTCCCTTTCGGCCTTTGTGATGGACATTCCTAGGCTCTGCATTCCCACCGACACGCACATGTTTAGGATAGCTGTGGAAAACCACCCCCCAAAGACTGTCCCAATCTCACCCCGAGGTGAGTCAGCAGTTCTGAGCCAAAAAAACATTCGGAGAACCTCTCTTTCCTTCTTAACCTAGCATGAAGGCTACTCAACAAGAGCAGCTTCTACTGATGTGCGAGCAACAAAGAGACCCCCCTACAAGAGACAGGTGCTTTGAAGAGCCCCGGTTACCCTTTGGATTCGAGTTTTGGGTGACTGACGTAACACCCCCCGTTCACTTGTAATGGAAAAGGTGTTTGCTTTACAGATCTCTTGAATGATAAAGGGAGGAACACCGATCCAAAGTGGCTCCTGGAGGAGCAGCAGGTAGATGTCCCTGATCCTAACCCTAGCTCTGCCTCTGATCACCCCAGATATCAACCCTCTATTGTGAGCGGTATTTGAAGTCCTCTGTCCTTCAGGCCGGCAGGGGTCATTCTTCTTCCCCTTCTTCAATGCATGCTCTTTGGGGTCAAAAGGCCATGGGCCTTGCATGTCCCCCCACTGTTGTTTAAAAAAAGCCTGGTGTGGAGAAAATGCCGCCACCCTGATGCTTTTCTCTCTTTTATACCAAATAGCACTGCAGAAACACTAGTGGCGTTGCTGCTATGACAAACATTTTAAAGATGTTTTCACACCGAGGCTGAATTTTCAAAGAATTACAATCTGTTTTGTTTTTTTGGTTCTGGTTTCTCTTGTCTTGCAGAACATCCTGCTATTGTGCTGCATAATGGGCAGGCTACTGATGGTTTAAAGGAGGCGAGAAACCCTGAAGGCTATTTTAACTGAAGCAATTACACACACACACACACAAAAAAAAAAAATTAAATAAAAATTCCCCCAAAAGATAAACAGGACAATAAATACAGAGTGGCAGGTCACAATATAAATTAAGGAGAAAAAAGTGACATGCAAATGGAAGATCTGGTAAATTAAATTAGACCCTTAACCTTTCAAGAACATTAAACACCAATTGTGTCCACAGGAAAATCGTAAAACCAGCTCAGCGAACCATAGCAATGATGACATGAGCAATGTGAACACATGACTTTGATTGGCAAACACTGTTTGCACCCACAGGCATTAAAAGAAATATGAATTAAAAAAACTAAATTCTGCAAAATACTACAGAGAATGGGTGAGATTGATACCTGCAATTGATAGCTGTTTAACCCGTTTTATATATATTAGGACTATGAATATAACTATGAATTTTCCCTCAATAAATTCTTTATTTGCTGCTTTTTAACAGTTAGTAAGGTAGTTACTGGGTAGGATTAGGGATGTAGAATAAGAAATTAATATGTGCTTGATTAGCACTAATAAATGGCTAATATTCTACTAATAAGTGTAAAAAATAAAGTGTCGCCATATATATTTATATATATAAGTTCAGTATTATTTGATGCCACTTTGACTACAATTAAACCAATTAATTTTTAGGATAGCATTTTTTCTGTATCTAACATATACTTTAAATAAAAAGATGATAATCTTGGTCTTTTCAACAAAACATTTTTAGGCTCCACTTTTTATAATACATAAACACAATTTAAAATCCAACCTCAAGAGAGAAAATACTACTTGAACCAACGCATGATGTAACAGCAAAATCGACAGGCTTCCCTACCTAGTTCGCTGCTGTTGTCTCCGCTCTGAGAGGCATGTCCCCCGCTGGAGGGTCCTGGGGTCCCGACTGAGGGAGTGGAGTGAGCGTCATCCATGTCTCTCCAGGATGCTGGATTCTGAAGGTTCAGGTGCACGAACATCCAGAGATCGAAGGGTGAAATATAAAGAAGCCACATTAGTGATGCTAGCACATATGCATGCTATTTTTTACATTTTTTTAACATCTGTTTACCATGTCTGCGTCGAAATATTAGTCTGATCAAATTGAACACAGCTGAAATGCACGATCCAGACAAACTAGGAATACTTTTTTTTTTTTTCAGAACCCTAGACCTACGGAGCCTCAACCAGGGTAACTGCTTCTCCTGATGTCGACCGTAAATGCTCACAAGAAACCAGCGGCGTCCCCTTTTTATCCAGAACAGTGTACAAAGCACTTAGACTGGCTCAACATGAAGGCAAACAGCAGCCGTTCCTCTTCAGGCCCTTAGCGTCAGCTGTTTGCCTGATGGTGATCAGCTAAAGAGCTCTAAGAAAGGCCAGAATAAGCTCCTACAACAATAAAGCTGTGTGAAT
Source organism: Enteromius paludinosus (assembly GCA_032361165.1). Classification (NCBI taxonomy): domain Eukaryota; kingdom Metazoa; phylum Chordata; class Actinopteri; order Cypriniformes; family Cyprinidae; genus Enteromius; species Enteromius paludinosus. Next base: position 4,718,736 of record JAUMHQ010000083.1, read on the forward strand.
GAGACCCTTCACTGTTTTCTCATTAGGACACACAAAAGCAGTCTGTGGGTTTAGGTGTGTGTGTGTGTGTGTGTGTGTGCTGTTAATAATGTTTCAGAAGGCCACTGTCTCCCTTCATCACCTAATTCAAATTGTTTTGTGTCACACCGCACACTTGTAAATCGATAAGACATTACAGCAGCATCAATAAAAGATTACAGTTATCGTCAAGTGTACAAAGGTACATATTCATCAAATAAATTTCAGCTGACCATGTGAAGATATGATGGTTAGACCTCAGCATCTGGGGTATTTACAGCGAGGGTGCAGATGGAGAAAGTCACGTTTTACATGATGGAAAGTAGAAGCGCTGTAATATAACGTCAATTCAAATATTCGGGATTTTTAATGTGGAGAAAACCTCTCTCTTCCTATTTTGACCTGGAACAGATCTAAGCAGAATGTAAAGTTCTGTTCTTCTTAATTCTGTGGTTTTGTTCCTGTGACAGGGGGTGGTGCGTTGATAATAGGAAGCACAACTGTAAAGAACACACTGTTGGTCTCTGAGTGAAAAAAGACTCCCCTCCTGCTTGACAATAACAATCCAATCAGTTCAAAGACAATAGCGCATTCACGTGCAAATGTAACGTTGATCATTAGGACTAACAGAGGGCTGGACAGTGGGGGGAAAACCCTGACCCTTAGCAACACCTGCACCCAACACGACGGGCTTCATATACATGATCATCATCATCATACCTCTTCTAAAATAAGATATGCCCTGGGGCAATGCCTTAATGATTCATATCAGTGCAAAGAGAAATGGATTTAGAAAATGTTGTTTAAATAAATTAGCATATGCAACTAAGTAATTACTCCTCTTTCTTCCTTTTTATGACTAAAATATATTGTGCAGATGAATAATGGAGGAAGCTAAAGGCAAATGCATGGCAAGGACAATACAAAATAAATTGCATTTCAGTCTTTTCTTTGTTGGAAACCTCACTAATGTGCCTTCATTAATTGCCTGTATTGCAAATACAAACAGCTCCACTGTTTAATTGGCCTGTTTTATGATCTCGAAAGCCAATTAAAACTCACGTGATCTGCAAGATTCGTCGAGGATCCTGAGAGGTCGTCGAAGTCGGTCTTGCATCCATCCCGTTCATCAATTACCAGGTCAATGGGCATTTTGCCCTTCAAACAGCTAATATACCGATGGCAGAAGTTGTCGCAAAGCTCGTGCACCTGAATCGAAACCAAAAAAAAAAAAAAAGATTTTTTTTTTTTGTTATTCGAACAATACAGACTACAATTATAATAATAATACAAAACGATAATAAAATAATGAACGTACCTTTTCGAGTTCTAAAAGATGGAATCGTAATACTTGTATTGACTGTATCATCTAGGGGGAAGAGCAGAATAATGCATTAAATATTTCAACAAACAATGCCAACATTAACAACAGTCAATAATGTATATATAATAATATTATCAATAAAGGTAACGGGTTAACAATAATTTTAAGCTAATAAAAAAACTCAAACATCAAACATCGCTGGTTATTCTATACACGCGAGAAATCCCACTCGAATCAAAAACTTGGCACGTCTGATACTGTGCTGGCTTTGTAATGTTATGACAATAGCAGAAGTGTAAATAGGTTCCTCTAGAGACGATGCTTTGAGGGAGCCCAGGGCAAAGACCCCCACGCCCTCTGATAACACGCGGCCTCATAAATCACTAAAGCTTCCTTTCTTTCCCTCAAAGAATCCTCACATGGCGCTTTGAAACGACTTTACCTGGAACAAAATCTGCGCCAAGCAGCATCTCTCACTTACCAAATTGTCCAACTCTGGATTGGAAGAAAATAACGGCTTCTCTGCCCGAATCTGTAAAACATGTCACAAGTTTTTTTTTGTTTTTGTTTTTTCTTAAACAAACACGCCAAAATAATTTCCACCAATAGTTTACTTAATCGGAATGACCAATATATTTTTTAAACCGTTACAAAAAAAAAAAAGTATATTAGTACTATATATATATATATATAGTATATATATTAATGAATCGATAAGTTACCTGTTTGGCAAACACAGCGATGTCCTCGTTAAATGAATCGGACGAGCACACATCTCCTCCAGCGACTCCAGGCTCTCTCGGTGTGCATGTGGCCAGCTCGCACTTCTCAAACACCAGCGCCAGGAGCGGAAATAACGGGTGCCTTCAAGATTCAACATAAACATTTGCATAAACTTACAAATCAAAACACTATATCAATAACCGAGCAATCATTCTGACGACAGTATTGAAGTTTCAATGCTGCTTTCGCTGTTTTGACGGCCAGATATAGTTGCACTCGGTCAGATGGTGACTAAAAGCGCTTTAGAATTTTCACAATAATAATAAAAAAAAGTAAACATTATTTTAAACTTGAAATACGCATGCCATTATTTACATGCCACAGGTGAATTTAATATATGCTTAATCATTATCATTTAAGATGCATCTCAAATGCATCTTAAATCGTAAACGCAAAGACATTTACTGACTGTAATAAAGCACAAATATTTGTTTTAACAAATGCGCTGCAATTATGCGGCACGCCATTTGAACAGTTAAAGATTGCGTTAACTATTGCATAAAAATGGCTGTAATAAAGTACCCATAAATTTGGTCCTTGTCTCTTTTAAGTGCGTCGTTGACAGCCGAGCCCATGCTGCTGGGCATGATGCTGTGGGGTGCGTGGGCCCCGTAGTGCTGGTTGGCATGTGGCGGTGGCCCGTGGTTCAAATGGTGAACCTGCGGCAAGGGCCGAGGCGCGTGCGGATCCCCGTACATGGACGTCGGGACCCCAACTCCATCCATACCGCCACCATAGTGGGCAAGGTCTTCGTACTGCATCAGACAGAAACTGCATCATAGGCAACTCAAAACACACAAACGCGCGCTCACCAAATATAGAATTATACAATTACGAACTGTGAGCAAACTTTACGACTTAAGTTGTTTACGCGGTGGATTGGGAAGAGCACGTACCCGTTGAGCCATCAGCATATGACGCTTCTGTTGATGTTAAGTGCAAATTGTTATCTTATCCAACGGGGAAGCAATTTGAGTGATTTAATTCCTTTTGTGCATCCGGTTTAAGAGGACTGAGCTGTCGGTAATCCGTTGAGATGATAGAGCATGTCCCGTGAAGAGTTTCTGATCACTTCCTTCTCAACCACTTATATTGCAACCGTATTACCAAGCGCACTTTGACGGATAGGCTATACCTAACAAATAAAACCCCGACACTTTTCCTTTATATATTTGCTTCCCCTTGAACTTTCTGACTAACTAACGCGATTTACCCCCTCACAGATTTCCTGGAGTCAGTAGAAGCTTTCCAAATTCTGGGATGTTCGTGTCTGGCATGGCAAACACTGCGAGGAAAAACTATCCGGATCTCATGGTCCCTCTTTGCGACCCACGCTTTGCCTCGACTGGGATTGCGTTGGTGATTTGGAGCAGGTTCCTCTTGAAGAGACTGAACCCCTGATGACTGAGCCTGGGAAGCGTGGTGGGTGTTACCAGCTCGACACCTCTACATAAAGCAAGAGAAAGAAGAGCGCAATGACCACGAGCTGCCAGCGAGTGTTCACATTGGATACGCGCACGGATGACGCACCACCATCCTCTGCGTTTTGTTACTAGGGGTGGAGTGTCTTTATTTTTAAAAGTGCTAAAATCAGATCAGTGCACTGGGAATGGACCTTATTTCAACAAATTGCTGAGCATCACAGCATTTGAGCCTTTGAAAATATATTTACCACAGACTATAAATTTTGACTGCCTCGTTGTTTAACTGTCCTTCAATACTTGCGCGTCACAAATAAGTTATCGTTTATACAGAGAAGTTAAAGAAATGGGTTTACGTTCTTTGTTTGACTTTTTTGTTTTAGCTTTTGCGAATATATTCTGTTTAGTATATAATGCGTTTAAAAATACATTAGATAGATTTGATGTCCTGTTTTTCCTTAGTAAAGAAAGAAACAGTTTCATTTTAGGCTGTAGCTTCACGCTGTTTTATATACATTTTTAAAAGAAACAATTATTAATGTGTGGAACAAAAATGAATTTTAAATGGGAAACTATAAAACCCGTGCAGTTATACATCTTCCTCTTATTCCGAGCGCTTCTGCTCATAAATGACACTGAGGGAATTCTGCAAGACTGTCTCATCATCATGTTTAAACGCCTATAAAGGAAACGAGATCGACCGGAATGAAAACACAAGCTAAACTGGTGTACAGAGGCATTTCATTTGCTTTGCGTTTGATAATTTAATTTTTATCATTATGGTTTTTTTTTATAGGCTATTTAAGGCTATTGGTTTTAGCACAAAATTAGCAAAAGAAAAAGAGGGAAAATTAGCACATATTTTAGAATTTGTATTTATTGTATTTAAATATAGAATTTGATCGGTGATACAGTGATATAACACTTTTGGCCAAATTCAAAAAAAAAACAAAAAAAAAAAAAGCCAAAATTCCCTTTAGCATGCACCCTTAGTTTTAAACTTGTGTATTACTTGCAAAACGTAATGTTTTATTTTAATTTGTTATGTCCACGTTAATCCATTAATTTAAAAGAATGAATGCTGGCCTTTTGACGTTTATTTCAAAATTCTTCCGAAAGCGTACTATTGTGAAAATGCACCGAAAGACAAGGTTTGAAAATAAGACTGTTAGTTATTTTTGTTTATATGTTTAGATGCATTTCTACGAACACGCCGAGATTAATAAATAAATTCCTATACAAACTTTTTTCAGTGCGACATTATAATAATAAATTATTTGAATTTAGACTAACGGAATGGTGGTACGCGTCATCTTTAATATCAAAGTCAGTAATTCAATAAATACATTAACATATTAAAAATCAACCAAAATAAAAACCTGTTTGACTGATGTTATTTTACTGTGCCTTTTCTTATCGTGTGGTAATTGCAGCTTTTTAAATAGGAATCCTAAATTTGTTATGAACATTTTCAACACGGTTTTTAAACTACCTTTAAATGTCAATGTTCTTCGCCCTTGTTGGTGTGATGATAATCCGCGTTAATTTCAAAAGTGTTGACCTTTGCTTGACCCGTCAGGATGTGTGCTTGAGCCGCACGACACTTTTCTTCTAGTTCTTCAGATCCAGCGAGAGTCCTGCAAACCTGCCGCTGGGCTCCGGTTTCACGTGTGCCGTGCTTTCCAGCGCAACAATCAATTTCAAAGTCACTTTACCTTCTATCCCCACCTAGCGGTGCATCTGTCTTTGAAACCCACCATGCAGAGATTACACGAGGAGAACGAGCTCGCGTTTGAATTCTCTCACCGGAGCCTCATCGTCGATGGAAAACCAAACATATTTAACAAAAGAAACCAATGGGTGATATTAGAGCTGAACATCACAAACGCAAACACGCTCAAAACGCGTGATGCATCGACAAGAAAATGCAAAACGCGATCACAAAATAATAAATAAATATCAACCACATAAAAAAGCAAAATAAACATTGCGCGCACTTGAAAAGGACTCCGAAATAATTGCAAATATGCACTTAAATGTTCCAAGGCAAAGGATGAGAGTGCATTGCATGATGAGGTCGTTTATTTACTTTTCAGGAGAGATGGGAAAGTTCCTTCCTTTCATCAGTCTGTACATAATCTCGCGCGCCCCTCTTTGAAAAGCAGCGCGCGTGAATTATTAAAGGCATACATTTGAATTATAAATACGCTAATGATACCGACACGGGCTGAGCGCGCCATGCCCGAGGCTAAATTCTTCCGATGCACATTATTTCTTGGCACTCCGGCTTCATTTCCTCTCTCCTTTCTCTTTCACTTCTCCTCCTCCTTTGTATTTCGCTCCCCGCTTACAGTATGCATGGAAGATGCTGACTGATTCATGCTGTCACCCGGCCTGCTTTAAACTGTAATGAGTTACCATAGTCTGAGCCTGTGTGTGCATCCTCAAAAACCTGGTTGCACATTTCTCCTGCCAACCCCCCAAAACAAGCACACGCGCGCGAACACACACACACAGGCCTGGCAGAGAATCAGACATCATCCTCTGCTGTCCTGAACATCATTAGCGTTGTCAGGACAGGGTGAAGCGCACGCATGGCCCAAACTCTCCCTCTTTCTCTCCTTTGTGGCTGCTGATAAATATGTACATATTCGATATATGCATGTATATATGCAGGCCATGCTCGCTTCAAAATAGGTATCCGGAAGGGATGACAATGTAGTGACCTGTATCTCACACGCTGCACATGTGGAACAAGATTTATTGAGCACTGTCATTTTGCTGGCAGGATGCGGTGTGTGTACATCCAGTGTGTCTTCTGCAAGAGAGTACAGGAGCAGCCCTGTACAAACATCACAATGTGTGCAGGACTGGGGGAGTAAAGCCAGCGCATTCCAGCTCAATGACTTACAGCGCATGTGCTGACAGCCTGACCTCACCAAAAAAGAGATTCTCTCCAGCCTCTCATAAAGAAGCCTTATCCTCCCTCCAAAAGAAGGGGAAAAATGCCTTGTTCCCAAATGCTTTAATATTCCTTTTTTTCCCCTCCGTATACGTTTGGACCCCAGTTGTTTTCATTATGACTGTAGGTGACCCAGAACACTGAAATAATCTTGAGGGTATATTAATTCACTAAGAATGCTGAACTTTAATGCAGTTTAGGTCACATAAAGCATCCAGGAATAAGTGCATCTGTGATGAAATGAACACCTTTTCACACTCCATCAGCGTGTTCATTAAAGATCATTTTTGCGACGCTGGAATAGTTTCTTCTGTCCCTGGCTAAATATGAAGAGACCAGGCATTAGGGAGACCACATGTGGGTTGAACATCCGAAGGAAAGACTAGGAAATTTCGCTAGTAATTGCAAAGAAAGTAACACTATGAAGTAAACGCGAAATGCTTATGAAAGATTGAAACGGTATCTTTAATAATCTTTGAAGGGAGAAAGAATACAGTTCTGTAGTTCAGTAAAAATGTTCATGTTTGTGTAAGCATTCTGACCACTAAAAGACCAGTGGCGAGACTGTCAATGGTGGAATATTTGATTGATTATTTTGAAGTTTCAAGGTTCGTAATAATTGCCAGAACACTTATTCATGCATTTATTCTTTCATTTTATTTCTTTATTTATTTGAGAGCTGGCAAATCAATTAATCACGATTAATCACATCCAAAATAAAAGACACTGCATGTGTAAATAAACACACACATACAGTACACACAGAGGTCAATATTTAATAAAGTGTGTCATTTTATATTTATATAAAAGTAATATATATATATATATATATATATATATATGCATTTCTTAAATGTTCACCTGCATGTTTGTATAAATTTAAAAACAATCCACACATATAGTATGTAAACACATTTTGGATGCAATTAATTGTAATTATTAGATTCAGCAGCACTAATTTATTTATTAAATTGTTCAGTCTAAAAAACACATTAACACCTTTTTACCACTTTTTAAGGTGAAACAATGCACTTCACTTTACAAATCCCTTTACAAAGAAAGAAAGAAAGAAAGAAAGAAAGAAAGAAAGAAAGAAAGAAAGAAAGAAAAAGAAAGAAAGAAATGTAATTCATGGAGTGGAGATTTCAGGCAAAAAAGAACCAGGGCCATTGAATGAATCCTTCCATCTGTAGAAATAAGGAAACGGGGAAACAAAGTAGTGAAAAAGGGCTGGATTTTCATCTGCTGAGAGAGATATGAGGGAGTGGAGACCATTACCATTATTCAGCCTCATGATCTGTGATAAATCAAATTGTTAATGAAAACCATATACCCTATTAATCATCACTGTAATCAATCCAGTGCATGTGATTAGTCCTTTCCCTCCGTCTGCCCCGCACAAAGGAGCAGAGTTCATCTCTCTCCCTCTCTCAGGAACGCATGTGTGTGGATCAGAGGGAGAGATGTTGGAAGAGATAAAAAGACTGAGAAGATCGTGGTACATTTCAAGTCATAACAATTTCAGGGCCATTCTAAAGTAACTGTATTTCGTACAGTAAATGGTTCACACAGGGAGGTGGAATACAATGAAGCACACTATAATTCTGTGTGCTAATTACACTGTCAGTGAGTGAGATCACAGAAACACCCAGTGTGTGTGAGTGTGTGTGTGTGTGTGTGTGTGTCTGGGTGGTAGCATTAACGTGTAGAGATTTCATTTCTGAAGAGTGATTATTTGATCGTTCATTCTGCTGAGATTTATAGCGTGTTGACTATCTGCAGCCTGCATCCCCTCTCTGGTCTTTAATAATAGGAAATTAAGACATTAATCACCCCTCGGTTCTCATCCAGCAGAGGACGTGAAACTACGCTGTATCAAACCTTAACCAGCCAACAGCACAGTCCGTTAAATAATGGCTGTGTTTATTTGATTTGAAGTGTAATATTATAACAATTTAAAATAGCTGTATTCGATTTCAGTACATTTTGTAATTTATTACTTTGATGCACAGTTGAATATTCATAATCATTACCCCAGTCTTCAGTGTAACCTGATTCTTCAGAAGTCACTCTAATATGCTGATCTGAACCTCAAGAAATATTCATTTTTATTATCAAAAGAGTTTCAAAACCCTTGAAAACAGTGCTGCCTTAAAATGCTTAATATGTATTTTTTTTAATATTGTGATATTGTCACAGTGTAAACTGTGATACATCACCATTCAAAATAAGTAAATATTCTAAAAATTTCTCCTTTTGATCTTTCATTCAAATTACTTTTTACAAAATTCTAATCGATCATTGAAGTAAAACAATGTAAAATGGGGAGAAAAACTGATGATGAAATAAATGTTTTTCTCCAATACATGTCTTAATGTCCCCCAATGCAATATCCTTTCCCCAAGATAACAGCTCTGAGTTTTCTCCGGTAATGCCTGAAGAGTTTGGAGAACACCTGATAAGAGAAAAGAGAGCATGCCTTCATCCAGAATCACTCCAGACCCTTTAGATGACCAGCTCCATGATGCTTCTCCTCTTTAGTTCTCCTCACTCAGGGTTCAGCTCCGAGGACTGGGACAGACAGGGCAGAAGCTTCATTTTGTGCTCAGAGACTAATTCTTGTGTTTATTTTGATGCTTGTTTTGGATTATTGTCCCAGTGGAAGACCCAACCGTGACCCATTATAAGATTTCTAACAGAGTCAGTGAATTATTGATTTGTTATCTGCTGGTATTTGATAGAGTCCATGATGCCATGTGTCTAAACAAGATGATCCAGGACCTCCAGCAGAAATACAGACCCACAACATCAAAAACACAGCAGATTACTTCACTGTACACATGGAGTACTCTTTATCCCTGTGTTCACCAAACACATCTCGAGTGATTGCTGCTAAAAAACTATTTTTTTTTAGTTTCATCTGATCATGGAAGCCAGTCCCATTTGTAGTTCCAGTCCTGTCTGACAGCTGAACACGCTGGAGATTGTTTTTGGATGAGCGAGGAGATTTGTTTTAACCCTCCCAAACAACATGTGCTGATGTAGCGGCTGTTTGACTGTTTTTTAAAGGTTTTTTAAAGGTTTTCTGCAGTTCTCCAGCTGTGGTTCTTGAAGAGTCTTTAGCCGCTCAAACTCAACTCCTCTCCGTGTATCAGGAGGATAGTTTCCTACTAACTAGGCACTAGGCAGCTTCCTAACATTGCATGTTGATTGGAAATTCTTCATTATTTCTCTGATGGTGGGAATGGAAATGTTCACTGCTCCAGCTCTTTTCTTAAAGCCACATCTCTAACTGGTGAAGCTAAGTTATCTTTTGCAGCATGTAAGAAATATCTGTTCTCATTGTGTTGATGATTAAGGGATTTTGGGCTTTGTTTTCCCTCCTATATATATTTCTGTGAAACAGGAAGC
>JAUMHQ010000083.1:4765066-4775587 GCA_032361165.1 Enteromius paludinosus
CCGGTAGCGGGAAGACCGGCTGGTGTTGGCTTGCTGCTGTGCTTCTCAATGGTTCCCCGATGCCAAGGCGAACACCCTCCTCCTGCCCCGCAGTCGGACTCAGAGCGGAGTCGGTCCCGACTGTGCTTCTCTGGACTTCCTTCACCAGTAGGTTGTGGCTTTTAATATCTCCACAGTCAGCCGGAAGGCTGTGTTTCCCTTCACTTATATCCATATCTTATCGATATAGTGCATTCCCTAAAATCCATGTGAGAAATCTTCATGTCTCCACCCCCCCAACCCGTGCTCTATCTCAAAAATAAATGAATTGAAATTGCTGGCATCCCAGCCGGGACCCTATTTGGCCCCTAGGGGGTTGGGAAGGTTACATGCAGACTCTCCTGCTGACACGCTTGCCTGTCGGCACCGGGGTTTCTGCGTAACGCGGCCTCAGGGTCATGGCCTTTTCCACGGATCTGTTGGCGCCAACTCGGCTCCTCTGCAAAAACCTGCAAGTGCATTCCAGCCGTGCCCTCTTATACTCACGCTGTGTTAAGGTGTAAATAACACTTTTTATTTTATACATCAAAATAACTTGTCTATATTCCAAGTCTTAAAAATAAATAAATAATGGGTAGTATTAGTAACATAGTAACATCATTTAAGTTTAAATATAATAAACATATATTAGCTTAAATATGTTTAGTGTAATATTAAATACTATAATTAATGAAGTACTTTACTTGTTAACTTGTACACAAGTTATAAGTGTACATCAAAACAAGTGTGCTTGTTTCGTCAGGGCAAAATTCAATTAAAAGACAATTATTTAAAACTTTTAATATGACATTATTATAAATTGCACATTTTAAATGCATTAAGCAATGCAATTATATTTGAAATATATTATAATAAAACTGCTCATTCCAATTGTTTGTTTTTTTCTTCACAAGGGTTCTCAAGCATTAAACTAACTTTAGAACACAATGAAATTTAAGTCAGAATATACTGAAAATCAAACAAAAGATGACACATTTTCTTTTCTTTTCTTTTTTTTTTTTTTTTTGAACTATGCCTTTAATCCCTGTGTAAACCAGAGCAAAGAGATGCGAAAAGTGCGGCACACAAAACAAACACAGACTACATCAGTTACTGAGACAATAAAGAGGTGTGACGTGATGCAGTTGGGTTGTCATAGTAACTGTTATCACTTGAAAATCTCCTCATGTAGATTTCAGCCAACTGAGAGAAAGAGAGAGAGACAGTGGGAGACTCTGTGTTAGACACCACAGTGCTGATATCCACCACCTGAAATGCTCTTCACATGAGATGTTCATTTCTAAATCTAAGTTATGCTGCTGCACCTTGAATGCTAATGCACTAATTTATCATAATGAGTTATGCATAGATTTAAACATGTTTGTACTACCATTTAATTAGCAACAAATTAGCTGTGCATGTATAAATACACTTATTGCATAAGAGCACAATATAGAGCTTGATCTTACTTCAAAGATTACACACATTTGCCTAAATCCATGCTTTTCTATCCTACACCCACTGGATTTTAAATAAACCGTTTTAAGGCTACAGTAATTCCACACTCTGCCTTTTCTCTTTAAAATGCATTACTTTACATTTTATACGTTTCTCAACACGTTATGCATTTTGCATTATAAAAAAATGGCATTCCGGTACAAGTGCATGAGCAACCTAGACACTATTGTGAATTAATCACTGCATGCACTTCTTACTAATGGTTGGTGAACTTTTAATACAATTCTTTAAGTGGGTAAATAAACCAACTGTAAACTACCGAGATGTTGGATGTTGATCCAGGAGAAACATCTTGTACTTGGTGAAATCATGCTCACCATCTCGGTCATGTAAGCGCCACCTGCTGTCAGAAACTCTTCTCTTTCTTTATTATTCTGTCCACTGTTTTTTTTTTTTCTGTGCAGATATGTTTTATGTGCCATAATTTCACAAAGCATACCACTCTACTTTGGCTTCAGATACTGAAATTGTATATAATTATATTAATCTGTAAATAATCATATTTACATAAAAAAATAAACTTAATTCTACATGTTGAGTGTTTGTTTGCAGTGAGGTGATATATTTATATCATAAAAAGGCACAGTCAGAGGGCAACTGCTTGCCCGTTGCATACAGCACCCCAGCCCGTGGAGGAGGCATCCGTGTGGACCACGGTATGCCTGGACACCTGACCCAGGGGTACTCCGACCTGTAGGAAAACAGGGTTGGTCAACGGGCTGAATAGGCGGCGAAACTCTGGGGAAATGCCAGCCAGAAGTGTGAAGATCGTGTCACCATCGCTGAAGCGGTCTCATATGAAGCAAGCCCAGCAGCGTGACTGTGGCTGCAGTTGCCATATGCCCCAGTAGCCTCTGAAAAGTTTTGAGGGGAACCGCTGTTTTGTGCCTGAACGTGTCTAGGCAGTTCAGCATGGCCTGCACACGCTCCCCCGTGAGGCGGGCAGTCATTTAGATCGAGTCCAGCTCCACACCAAGATAAGAGATCCCCTGCACTGGGGAGAGTTTGCTCTTCTCTCAGTTGACCTGAAGACCCAGATATTATCAGCCAGTCGTTGAGGATGCGGATGTCCATCTGCCACAGTGGGGAGAGGGCACCCTCCGCGACCTTCATGAAGACACTGGGAGAGAGGGACAGGCCAAAGGGTAAGATTCTGTACTGATATGCTTGACCTTCGAACGCAAACCGCAGAAGGGGTCTGTGTCGAGGTATAATCGATACATGAAAGTGCGCGTCCTTCAGATCCATGGCTGCAAACCAATCCTGGCTCTGGATACATGTTAACATGCGCTTCTGATTGAGCATTTTGAAAGGCATCTTGAGAAGAGACAGATTCAAAGCTCTGAGATCCAGGATAGGTGTCAACCCACCGCTCTTTTTGGGCATGATGAAATAAGGGCTGTAAATCCCCAACCTCATCTCGGCTGGAGGGACAGGCTTGATTGCTTCCTTCACCAGTAGGACAGCATCCCCTGCACGCAGGACAGCAGCATCACTCTCGTAACGGACAGAGGTGTAGCGGAAGCCGCGGTACCTGGGCGGGTGCCTGACGAACTGAAGCGCATAGCTGAGGCGTACCGTCCATATCAACCACTGCGAGGGGCTGGGGAGCGCTATCCAGGCTCCGAGCCACGTCACCAGAGGAATCAAGGGAACGTTGACCGCCGTGCCAGCAGTGGGGCAGCCTGTAGGGGGACAGGGGCAGGGACTGTTAGTCTGGCTGCATTGAGCAGCGCTTACCTGCCTCCCTGGATCCCGCGCTGGAGACACAGTGCTCCAGGTCAGCATCTGAGGAGAAAGAGTTAGATGGTGACCTTTGGGCACTGGGCCTGGAGGTGAGAGAATTTGCTCTTTCTGTGAAAATGTGGGTACCACCAACCCATGGGCCGACGGTGGGTGAATGCAGAGAAGCTCCCGGCCCTCCTCCGGGAGTGGGGACGGAGATTTTCTCAAGGTCGCCTGAAGAGGAGATCTCATCACCTCCGGGGTGTCTGTCTCAGGAGTGCTTCCAGCCCCTCCGGGTGTTCCTGGCCTGCCCCTGAGCAGGCGGCGCCCCTCTCCCATAGCAGGCTTAGGTTGGGCACTCGGGGACCGGCTGGCCCGCCGAGGCTGGGTGTGAGACATTGCCTCCATCTGCATCTGGACTGCCGAGAATTCCTGGGCCAAATCCTTGACAGTGTCGCCGAACAGGGCACCCTGGGAGATGGGGGCGTCGAGAAAGTGAACCTTATCAGAGTCCGGCACCTGCGCCAGATTTAGCCATAGGTGACGCTCCTGGACCACTGCGGTGGACAGCATTGCCCTTTGGTTAGGCACATGCTCTTGCAGCTCCTTCAACGCCTTGGCCTGGTAGACCTGCAGCGTTGCCATAGTGCCCCTCTGATGCTGCGTCAGACATCTCAACCTTGAAGGGAGAACGTGAGGGGAGCCGTCTCACGAATGAGAGGCGAGTCCTCAACGTAGCCATGGTCATGCGTTCACAATGAACACATTGACCATCCACGAGCGCTGCCTCAGCGCGCTCTCCACTCAGGCACGGGTGACTGATACACAAGCCTTTTATAAAGGCTATCAGCCTGCAGGATCCGCCGACAGCTGCCCAGAAAACGCTGTCAGTCGAGAGAGCAGGAATTGCGGAAACTTTCAATCAAAAGGCCCAGGGGATCTCCAGTTCCAAAACGGCAAGGCTCTGAAGCGAAAAGCTGCATGTGCACTAGGCGCGTGCCCTCTTATACTCAAACAGTGATCAGGTGCACCTGAGCGCAATCAGTGCACGCCTATATTCATTGGCCTTTAGTAAAAGTCTCAAAGGCAATTGGTCTCTCTGGTGAGTTCCCATATGTAACGTCAAAGTGATTCAACTGAAAGGGTAACTCAGAGGTTTATTATTAATATAATGTTTTGAACACAACCACTTTTAACATTTTGCTAAATTGTTGCGTTTTCACATAATTAGGCCTATATTTATGTTTTTTTTGACATAGTAAATTTGCTTGGTAGCCCACCTGGTACAGCATGATACTTATGGTGCACAGCACTCAGAGATCACAAAAGAGCTCAAACAGTTGGGCAAGTGTATTTTTATCTCACATTTGTTTTTTGCTCACACTATCGGTTAGATATAGTGCAGGTAGTATATATTACTTTCAGTAGAGCGCCAATTTAAAGGAATAATTCACCCAAAAATGAAAAATCTCGCCCTCGAGTTGTTCCACATCTGTATGAATTTCTTTGTTCTGCCTAACAAAAGGAAGAAAGTTTGTAATAAGGCTGTTTTGGGTCACCATTGACTTCCATAGTTTCCATATTTTTTTTTTTTTTGCTGCCAACAGTCACAGAACATTTCATATTTGAGTTGCTGTAGGAGTATGTGCACTATTTAAAGTAATAAAATGTTGCCACAGTCAACTGTTTGAGATAAATAAAATGTGCAATTTTACATAAGGCGCTGGATATATATATATATATATATATATATATATATATATATATATTCTTGAAATGTGCTGAAAGAAACACAGTATTATTTAGCAAAAATGTACTCACAGTGTGTTTTTTTGTTTTGTTTTGTTTTTTTACACTAGGCTGTAAAAAAACATCACTGCTTGTGGCATCTGTTGAGGATGGTTAAATTTCTAAGAAATGCACTTGGAAAAAACTTATTTCTGGTCTTGCAGTAATGTAGGCAGAGTATTGTATTTCTGATAAGCCTGGGTTGCATTCGCCTCTAAAAAGAGCCTAAATATGGAAAGGCACTCTAGAAGGGATTTACCTTCTGGCAAACCTTGACAAGCACGGGCATCTATTCTGTCATGAGACTTCTTCATGATTCTGCAGGCAATAAAGCTTGTACAGACACAAAATAAAGATAAAGATGTTTTTCAGGAAGTTGCTTTTTCTTAAGGCTTTCGTCATACGGCTTCAGTCATGAGAGCAGATGATTCCAGAACAGCCTCTTTGTATTATTTTTGTTCATTTAATACAATATTACTTTGTATTATTAACTAAAAGTATATGTTTTCACTAATTATTGAAGTCAAGAACATGCCAATATTATCATATTTATAATGCACACTTGCCTATTGCATACAAGCAACGTTTAAACATTTGTGTTTCTTTTAATGCTTTTTTCCTTGGCTTTAAAAAATTTACAAATTACGTTTTAGAAAATATAAAAACACTAAGGTCAATAACAAGGGAAATGAAACTTGATTGTAAGACTGTCTAGTAAAAGAAAAAAATATATATAGACAAGAAAATGGGGAAAAAATCTTCAAAGGGGAGAGTGTTGTCGTCAGCAGGATGAACAGACGGAGGGTGACGACTCTGCCAACCAGCCGAGCGCCTGGATGCAATGAGAAACATGATGTAAGGACAGAGAACAGAGGGAAGGAGGTATGAAGAGCCAGCAGAGAACTAATGCTAGAGTATTAATAGTCTGACTAATGAAGTGATTGCTGGAGAACTGCCCACAGGTTCTTCACTTAATGTGACATAGATTGTATGATGAAAATGACAGTGTCTGATCTGGAAAATCAGAAAGACATGCTAGTGAGCAACCATCGTTTTTGTTGTTGTTGTTGTTGTTTTCACAACAACATGAAAATTCAAATGAATTGCACAATGCTGAAAATGTAAAATTGTCTTTAATTTGCTCACTATTTATTGTTTCACAAAGACCCTTTCGGAATCTCTTTGGGATCCCTGGAAATGTTCTAAGTAAGCATCCAAACAATGTAGATTTTTTTATTTTATTTTAATTTTTCCCATCAAGTAGTAAATTAAACTTTTAATGTGACTTCAAAACTATGTATATATAGGTAAAAATATATTACTTTATAGTGCAAATATTTAGTGCCTTTTTTGAATTACAGTTGTTGCAAAATACATATATTGCAGTGTGCAAAGATACAGCATACATCAGTGCCTCCTTTATGATATTCTACATTCAAAAATATTTTAAAAGCTTTTTCATTATTTTGTTAAAGTGTACTGTTTGAAGACCAAGGCTGTGAGCTGAAATTCCAAGATATAAAACAAAATGAGCACCTTGAAAAAGCAAAATGCATAAACATATGAACATTTTGCATGCAGTTTTCATGTCCTGTAATAAGGAAGTACATGAAGTATTTCATATTGTCAAAAATGAATTTGTCACTGAAGTCCAGTATCAAAATTTAAACACAAAATCTTTTGCTTGCCAGGTTTGAGGACATGTCTGTAAAAGAAAGAAAATCCAGCCATAAAGGATACATTTTCCAATTTTCACCCAGTTGTTGTAAATAAACAATGCATACTTTTCTTCCACTTTAATCAGAAAAACATGTTTATCTGAGAGCATAATGCATGGTTTTGTGTCTTCTGGAATTTTTATATTCCCTATTAACATTTTTGTTTATTTTTTTAGGTGAGCTATCCTCATAAGCTATTGTAATCTCAATATCAAAAATCACATGGACTATAAGATATAAACTTTCCTAATGTAACAGGAAGCAGTCTCTCTACAGGTACAAATGTAGGTGTAGGTACATTCCCTGCTGCTTCTGCAGAGGAACATCCACGGTGTTGATTAGGTTTTCGGAAAACAGGATGTGTCATTAGCACTGCTGTTGTCAAAATGTTTTTGATGCATGATTCCTATTACTGGAATATTAAGAGCCATTGACCCTGTGATTGCTTGTGAGTTGTTTTCTCTTTCTGCTTGCTTTTTCATCCAAAGGCTCATGTTCCCAGCTGCCTTTGTCGCTTGGGGCCTCCACGAGTTCCTCAATGTGACTCACGCTGGCTGTCACAGTGACAGTGAGACAAACAAAAGCCAGGAATGAGAGCTGATTGGATGAGTATTATTAACCTTGCATGAATCTAGATGCACAGTACCTGGGGGAAGAATAAGAATTCAAGGAACGTCTACATCAGTCAAATGGAGAGTGAAGGGCGACGGTGAAAAGAATCAGAAATCAAGCACTTTGATATGCAATGTTTATCTTTAATTCATTTATAAAGTGAGGTCATATGAGACCTTCATTTTAGACATAATTTATACAGTTTATCACAACTGATTTAATGTCTGGATTGTAGTTACTGTGGTAACCTGTGCTGGAGTCTGACCGGATGGCAGTTATATTAAAGGTGAAATGGGGACACATGAGTGACACAATGAACTTTAGTGCTGCTGCTATCCATCTGTCTGCAGTATCTGAGCTATATATCTTTTATATCTTTATTCCAAATTGTCAAAGGTTATGAAGGTAACCCACTTTCCCTGAAGGAGGGAACCGAGACTTTACATATGGGAACTCGAATGAGAGACCCATCGCCTTCGAGTATTAAGAAAAGGCCAATGAATATTTGAACCACTTGCAGGTTTTCGATGAGGAGCCGAGTCGGCGTCAGCGGGACCCAGGGTCGTGGCAAGTAACGTCCTTCAGGGAACGTGGGTTACCTTCATAACCTTAGATGTTCCCCTTCAGTCAAGTCACTCCAACATTACATAAGGGACAGGACCATAACAGAACCATGGAAAAGGCCACAACCTGAGGCGGCGTTACGCAGAGACCCCCCTGCTGACAGGCAAGCGTGTCCGCAGGAGAGTCTGCACGAAACCTTCCCAACGCCCTAGGGGCCAAATAGGGACCCCGCAGGGATGCCAGATGTACTGAAGCATGGGTTGGGGGGCGGAAGACTCAGGTTCGGTGAGAACCACTGAGAAGAGCGCACGGATCCCGTGGGAATGGCGCAGCAAGCCGACACCAGCTGGCCTCCCGCTACCTGCTTGTCTGATTTAGAACACGGGAGCCTCTACACGAAGGTCGTAGAACCTTGCAAAGGTGTTGGGTGTCGCCCAGCCTGCAGGCTTACAGATTTCTGCCAGAGAGGCGCCGTGAGCCAATGCATAGGTGGAGGCAAAACTCCTTGTGGAGTGGGCTCTCAGACCTAAGGGGCCCGGCTCTCCCTGGTAAAGATAAGACAGCGAGTTGGCCTCAACCACCCAATGGGTCAACATCTGTTTGGAGACAGCATTCCCTTTCTGTTGATCTCTATGCAAGGTCCCAAGAGGGCACCAGAGGCGGTCTCGGGGGATTAACCTGATGCGCATCTCTGAGGAAACTTACGATGAGTTGGTGCTTCCTGATGTATGCACCCTCCACTGCATCGTGGTATGCAGCTATAGCAGCGACATAAACGTTGAGAGTCAAAGGGGACAGCCTGCACTCCAACTTCTCCTGCAGGAAGGAAAGCACCCGGGAGGGCTAGTGTGGCGCTACCTGCTCCTCATCCTCCCTGATCTTGCAAGGAAGCTTAATGGTGTAAAGGCATACTTGGGCCCCGGAGGCCAGCTGTGAGCCAGTGCATCCCTGCCGAGGAGTGCCTCGTCGAGGGAGTAATACAGCTGGCAGTGGGAGGGCTCGGGGAAAGCAAAGAGATCTATCTCTGCTTCGCCGAAGTTGCTCCAGATCAGCTGGACTACCTGGGGATGGAGTCGCCATTCTCCACGGTGGGTGGACTGCTGTGAGAGCTAATCGGCTGCATGGTTGAGTTTCCCTGGAATGTGAACAGCTCGCAGCGATTTCAACAACGTCTGACTCCACAGGAGCAGATGGCAGGCGAGTTGTGACGTGCGGCGGGAACGTAGACCACCTTGTTGGTTGATATACGCAACGGCTGCAGTGTTGTCCGTGCGGAACCAGCACGTGCCTGTAGTGCAGCATCGGTCGAAAGCGACACAGGGCCAGAATCAAGGCTAACAACTCGGCCAACAACTTGATATGCCAAAGCAGTTGAGTGCCTGTCCAGGGACCCGAGGCTGCTTGCCCATTGCATACAGCACCCCAACCAGTGGAGAAGGCATCCGTGTGGAACCAGGGAGGGGACAGGTTCCAGAAGGATGAACGTCCTAGGGGTAAGTCCGACTGCTCTGGGCAGCCCCTACATGCTCCGCTGATTCCCGCGCTAGCGATCCAGGGCTCCGGGTCCGCATCTGAGGAGACAAAAGACATTTGGTTAGATGGGAACCTCGGGGGAATGGGCCCAGAGGTGTGGAAATTTGCTCTTTTTTTGACAATTTGGGCACCACCGACCCGTGGGAGCAGCGTACACAGGTGCTCCCGGCCCTCCTCCGGAAGAGCGATCTCCATCACCGCCGGGCTGCACGTCTCAGGGACGCTTCTTTGACTTGCAAGTTTGTGTCCGCCATTTGAGCCAGCTTCAGCCACAGGTGCCGCTGCTGAGCCACTACCGTGGACAACACCTGACCAAGGGCATGTGCGGTAACTGCATGACCCCTTGATCAGATCCACCCTTGTGCAGATGTTTCAGCACTTTTGCCTGGTACACTTGAAGTGTGGCCATAGCGTGCAAGGAGGTGGGAGTGCACTGCTCAGGAAGCACCACCCAGGACTACGTGGTGTGGCAGAAGTCCCCTGGGCTTTTACACCTGACGGAACATTCTGCACGGTCACCGTGAGATCCCCCAGACGCCTCACCATCTCGGCCGGTGAGGTGAGGAACACCCACACCCAGAAGCACACAGTCGGATCGCACACCTCTCCAATTGTGAGAAATTGCTCTTTTTTCTGCCCAAGTTTCCATATGTAACGAGTGACTCGGCTGAAGGGGAACAAAAATATTTTTAGTGATGTATATTAGTGCTGTCAAATGACTAATTTATTACACCCAAAATAAAAGCTTTTGATTTCATAATATATGTGTTTGTTTGTGTGTGTGCACTGTATATTTATTATGTATATATAAATACAATGCATGCATATATTTAAAAAAATAAGCTGAAATGGAACTAACTGTTTTATAAATATTGAATATATTTATGTATATTCTAAATTACATGAATATCAATTAACATATTGTGAACCGTGGCGCTAGAGAACACGACAGACACGAAGGTTGAACCGAAAAAACCCCGGAGGGTGGCTTTATTTATAAGCAGGTGAGTACTGAATTTATCCGGTGTTGGTGGCGGTGCTTCAA
>JAUMHQ010000083.1:4775687-4794020 GCA_032361165.1 Enteromius paludinosus
GATCGATTGGCCCGGGCAGATTGGTTCCAGGTGTTGCCAGTTCGTTTCCAGGGCGACGCTGATCGGTGGCCGTCACAATATATGCAAGTACACTTGAATATTTTCTAAATAAATACAGTAATAAAAACAGTAGTAATGTGAAATATAATTTTTTTATATACTTTAAAATATAATTTATTAGAATTTCTAATATTATTAGTGTGATTAATCCCAATTATTCACATCTAAAATAAATGTGTTTGTTTACATAACATATGTGAGTGTACTGTTTATAGATAAATACACATACATGCATGTATTTATTTAAGAACAATGTGTATATATATAATATATTTTTATCTAATTTTATTATATGAATATAAGAATATACTTGTAAATATATGTAAATATTTTCAAAATATGTACTGCATGTGTGTGTAATTATATATTTATAAAGTCTTTTGAGCACTAGGTGGCACTATACACACTGTAATCTCAGGCAATGTTTGATTATAAGGTTACTGGAGAAAGAAAGGATTGCTAGGAAAATGGAATGACGTCAGTGGCTCGACTGGAGTCAGATTAACTCACACCAAGACAATGATGTAGCCTGCCGCTTTCTCAGGCCCAACTGCTGTTCTTTTACTGAACACATTCCCAAATTGGGTTACAATTGATTGGGCTCATGTCATGATGCATTTCCATGCACTGCATGTCCTCTAACTGTGGCTGGGCACAAATTAATAAATGACTCAGTTTTAACCAGTGATTGGATAATAAAAGTGCTGTTGCTTGAATTCAAGTAATAAGCCATCAGATAGAACTCTGTCCTCCTTACCAGAGAGTAATGAATGTATTTGGTTAGTTTGAGATCTCATTTCAGATGTCTCTGAGTAATTTTGCCTTCCTGATTCCCAGGTAAAATGGTTACTTACCCATTAGTTACCCATTAGAGGTTGTTTTTTTTTTGTAAACAATTTGCTGTATTTAGTTTATGACGTACTTTCTGACTCATGTTCTTGGGTAATCAATGAAAGCTGAGAGTCTATTAAGACCCTTTCATGCATGAATTATGGAAAACAAGATTTTTTTAATGATTCTTTTTATTACTGATGATGATGTTAAAATTTAAATCCATTTTAATTCTTACAAAATTCTGTTGTTGTTTTTATTATTATTATTATTATTGTTGTTGTTGTTGTTGTTATTATTTAACTGTTCACTTATGTGGACACCATGCAACAAAGGAGTAAAATACAACATAAAGCCAAAGTTGACAATATGGAATTTCCCATCAGTAAAAAAATAAAACAATCAGTAATATTACAATATAATAACAATAAAACATACTGTAGGAACAAAAACAGTAGTTACATATATGCAGAAACCTATTAAAAATGTGGGAAAATCATGGAAAAAGTTCACTGCTGATTGTAACAGCTTATTATATTTTCATCCTTCATGATGAATCATCTCAGTTATTGCATATCAACATATCAGTGTTCCCGGTTCCAGCTGATCTAATTAATGCAGCCTAACAATCCTTTAACGGATTTGATTAATAAATGTGTACTAGTGTGTTAAGTGTAAGCCAGAGATGTTTGTTCATTGAAATTTTGCGATGCAAGATACTATGTAATATTTTAATATTTTACTGCTGTTCCAATACTGCTGTCAATCTACTGGCACTGCCCTCAGGTGGTTTGGAGAAAATTGCCAAATTAAATGTCCACAAATGTGGACAACATGTATGATAGGGTTAATACGTTTTATTATTGTCTGTGGTTATCTTGATTTGTGCTGATACAAAATTTAAAAGGTTTATTAAACTCAGATTTATCATACATTATAAAATGACTGTTTTTCAGGTCTCATATACAATGCCAATTCACATGTAGACATGTATAGTATTTTTAACTTTTATTAAAAGACAATTATCACATGATCTTTTATATTTATATATATAAAGAAATCAGTTAGAAATATATATGAGACTGATCCCCCAACTGTTGAAAAGTATAGTAAATCTGGACCTTTAAGAAATAGTGTGCGGTCATGACTGTATGTGCTGTCTTGCACTGACCTCCAGTGGCCAACAGCACACACAACCCTCTCCAGTTTAAATCATTCTCATAAATGTATAGTTTGGTTTTGTGAGGAGTCTGTCTTTTACCCTATTAATGCAGTACAATCAACATTCAGACAAAAAACAGAGCAAGGTTTAAACTTGATTACTGAAGCCTCCAGATGCCATGTACCCTTCCAAACGCAATTGAAAATGCATTATCCAACCAATTGCCCAAGTAACTACAGTGTCCTAAAGGGATTTCAGAGAGAGGGGAAAAAAACTGAAGCCCTACAAATACATGCTAATTGCTAATAAGGAAGTCTGTCTGATTGCTAATGCCTAAAACAGTTCAGTTTAGAGGAAACAGTCATCTTTACAGTATGTGTGTCATATATGCTCATATCATGTGTAGGAGAGTTTCTCTGGTCTGCAGGGTTTGTTTGCTGACCTTTTGGCCAGTTGAAAGTATACATATGGCTGTTTACTATTGGTCAATACAATACAGAATACAGATAGAATCAATCATCAGCTGCCTCCAGAATAGCTTTACTGTATGTATGTAATGGGTTGTTCTACTGTGGAATGAAGCAATCTCTTTCTCTCTCTGAGGTGAGTAAAGCAGAGGGTCCATGTTGTCCTTGCAGCTTGGAAATCAGAGGGAAAGGACCTCTATTACTCTGTGACCTTTATGTACTGGAGGCTAGATTGCTTTCATCACATTGACTACAGTTATCAATGTACACAACTCACTGTACAAACTCAACTGGACAAGGCTCGAGACTCCCCGGTGGCTGTGACAGTAGAATAAAAAATGTGAAAAAGAAGTGCACTTAAATGTATTGAATGTGTACAAGCACTTCTTATATTAAAAGTAAATAAATAAAAAACTGTACTTGCATGTGTATTATGATAATGAAGATGTAAGAGAGTAAAATGTGCACTAAGATTGGGGGGGCTTGGGCTTGTGCTTCAGTTTATGTGATTCACTCAAAAGAGTTGAGTCACTTCTGTAAAGACCACCAGAGCTTCTCAACTGGTTTTCTTCAAGATCCAGGCTTCTTTTATTTACTTTTTTTTAACGAATGGGGATCTGACACAGCACCAAAATGTGGGAAATGTGCTTGGTTGTAGTTAATTAAGCTGATATTGCACTACTCTGTCAGCTCATACTCCCTTTGTAGGACACAGTCAATACTCATTTTCAAACCTTGTAGGAGCGAGATTGATTCCTAATAACCATAAATAAACATAACCAGTAGAAATAATAATTTTTTGATATGCATGTATCTACACTTTTGAAAAAAAGGTACAAAAGCTGTTATTGGGTCGGTACACTTTAAGTACTATGTACTTTTAAGGAACCAAAATTGACCTTTTAGTTACAAAAATGTTCCCCAGTGACAACTTTTGTACCTTTATTTCTAAGAGTGCATGTATTTGGCAGGCACTTTTTATGGAAGTGATGCTTCTAAATACTTTAATTAATGCTTCCTTGTTTCCTCACTGCTCTGTCCTCCATGACTCAGAAATCGATCGAAGTCCTCCATCATGAAGGACGTGTCGGTTTACTAAACCAACTGCGAGGAGAGAGAAAGCTTTCAGAGAAAACTCAAGCTAACAAAGGAGCATCATTCCTGCACTAATGTGTCTAATAATTGTGTACACTTCTGGATGAATAAACAAACAAAAAAAAGTAATTTGAACCAATAATTTGACAAATTTCAATATTGCATCTTGTTTTATTCAAAATGTTTACACAATTACATCAACAGCACAGTAAGGTATTACAGCACGATTTTATACACAATGTAACATATATTATAACACAATGTACATAGGTATTATAAATATACATTAAATACATACATATACATGTTCATAAAGAAACACATGAATTGTAATATTAAAAAAATATATAAAATACAAACACCAAGCACAGTTCACAGTTTTGAACAGGTTTGAATACATTCTTTGGTTCTGTAAAATAATAGTAATAATAATTTTACATTAGCTTTAGAGGGAATTCAATGCTGTAAGGAACAGTAAAAGATAATAAATTATGTTACCAAGCATAAAACAGGTATCATTTACAAAAGTCTTTTCAAAATATTTTAGTGCAAAATCATAAGCAATTGACATGACACTTGAGTTCGCAAAAACTATTTCACCAGTTCCTTGGCTCTCACATCTCATTCTTTCCACACTTCCAAAAAGACGGTGGGAAAATACAGAGTTTATTTGCAAAAGCAGATAACGTTTTTATTTTTTTCACAATAAAAATGTTTTTTTGAATAAACTTTTCATATGCAAGGAAAGAAAAATAAGATTGCACAATCAAACAATGACCCTCAATAGACAGCAATACAACTAAAATTATACCAGATCCAGAAACGTAGTAAAAATATTGGTAAAATAGTCCATGTGACATCAAAGGCTCAACTTAAAAAAAAAAAAACATTCAACTTTACCATTCTTCACCCGTGACTTTACATCTTCCACCATTTTAGAAAGTATCACAATGCAGCGCATACACATGCTTTAACATATTTAATGTACTGTAATTAGCCTTGTTTACATCTGGGGGAAAGCACACGCATAAATGGTAGAGTTAAATAGTGTTATTTTTGTTTTCTTTGTGCAAAAAAACTGAAAAAGGTAAGCAACTGATGGCACATGGACTCTTTTGCCTAGTTTCCTAGAGGATTTCAGTTGTATTGATGTCTATGGAGCCTCAGATAGCTCTGATATATTCAATAATATCTTAATTTGTGTTCTGATGATGAACGAAGGTCTTATGGGTTTAAAAACGACATGGGGTGAGTAATTAATGGCAGAATTTTCATTTTTGGGTGAACTAACCCTTTAAGTAACTTTGAATCTACAACTAACTCTCGTTAGAGAATTGTTAGGTTATGGTCAGGGTTAGCACAAAAAGCTGACCTAATGTACTAATGTACGTTACTTATAGTCAGTAGAATGTCTGTTGAAGGACCATCAAAATACCAATCATCAGTCTTACCAATCAAACTCTTGACCTCCACCAGCTGAGCTTCTTCATCTCTTCATAATGATCTACTTATCATATGGGGTTTAAATGGTGGATATACAGCTCTCAGAGCCAGCGGAGTTATTCTGTTATCTTTAGGACTGTCGCCACACTTGCTAATAACAGTAACATTTAAGTGCATAGAGGAGTTGCTCTTGCGTCTAGAGCACAAAATACTTTGAAAAACTCCATTTGCTCTCTTCCTAAAGTGGCTCCCTACGATAACGTACAAAAAAGGGTTTATTGCACTATTGCTGTACCCTAAATAAGTAGCCAGCTCGTTGCTTATTTGTAATATATTCTCCCAGAGACACCCAGGAATGAGCCCAAAGTAGTCAAGGGTTTCTAGGAACCGCACCAGCTGAAAGGGTGTCCAGCACAGGAGAAACACGGCGAGGACCGTCAGAACCAGCTGAGCAGCTTTCCTCTCTGTTTGAACTCTCGGTTGAATTATGAGGCTGCGGTTTTTAAGCGCGATGACCACGTGAAAAGTGCAAAAAGAAATGATTGGCAGTGGAAGCAGGAACCCAACAATGTTTGTGGTGATGTTCCGTTGGAGAACCCAGGCAGGTTGAGGGTACTCTAGATAACAGGCATCCACCCCTATAATTGGAAAGGAGTGTACTCTTCGGAAGAACATAGTAGGGAGGCTGAGCACGAAACCCACCATCCAGATTACCACACAGATACGCTTGGCCCATTTAGAGCATCTCAGCTTACTGGGGTTCATGGGTTTGGCCAAGGCAAGGTAGCGGTCCACACTGACCAGCGCGAGGAAGAGAATGCTGCAGTAGTAGTTCATGGAGATGGCGGTGCAGATTACCTTGCAGAGCAGCTGACCGAAGTTCCATTGAAAGCCTTGAGCGATGGTGACCGTCCAGAAGGGCAAACACAGGACCATAATGAGATCTGCAGCTGCCAGGTTGCCCAGATACACATCAGCCACGCTGCACGGCTTCCGCTGGAGGCAGAACACACAGAGGACCACACTGTTACCCAACACTCCCAGGATGCTGATAAGAGCCAAGAACGGAGGCTGGAGAGATGACAGCCATATCCAGGCGACTGTGTCGTTGCAGATGTTTGTTGAATTTAGTTCCATTGGGACACTGTGAAGTGTTAAACACTAGAATTAGTAAAGCAAAGAGTAGAGTCTTGTTTTCCAAGCTTTATGCTTATTGTCAAAAATAAGCCTGCTGTTTTTTCCTGAATGGATGAAGTTGGAGGATTCCTTCATGTTACGAAAAACAAAAGGCCAGTCATTTGTTGGAAGGGATCCCTATGACTGAGTAAATCCTGGAAATTCCAAGCATGTGCATAACACTCTTACACAATTTTAGCAAACGGCAGAAAACTAACTAAATGTGTCACAAAGAAGTTAACCTAAGGTTTGGATTTTGATTTACACTGGTTTTTTTTTTTAATCTTGAAAGTAATGTATTAGTTATTTGTTGTAACCCTAACAATCAAACCCATAACTCTCGCCTGCTAGCACCAAGCCCTATTAAACTACAGGAAAGCTCATATAAAAATGTTCGGTTAAATTGAATTAATAACAGAATAAACTTTTTGTATCAATGTTAACATAACATGTTATAGTCATGTCACTTGCACTGTTTAAAAATAATAATTGTTAGAAATTCACCGACCTTTCATGTTAATTGTCAGCTCCAGATTGTAGATCCAGAGTCACTATCTGTTCACTTCCGAAGTGTTGTCTGGCTGAATCTTCTCCAACTAGATGCTGGTGAGATCAGACAGGCGCTCTTATAAACGGCTAATGAGGCTGTCGTCACTGGAAGCCTGGATCTGTTCTCACTTTCCGTTTGTCATGCTCTGGCTATCTTTCGCCTGAGTAAAACATGCACTGTTATGAAGCTAATATGAAGATAAACATTATGACTCAAGCGTGATTCTGCCTTTTCAACAAATCTTTCGCTCCTGACACAGATAAGCCAGATATGAAAGTTATATTCCAGATTGATTTCGCACTAGTCTTTTTTTTTATAAATTCTTAAATGCACAAGTTCTAGTCTTTCTGGTAGACCAAATAAACATAAATGCAGAGCTGGAGACATATTAACTCCCCCAGCCTATAACCAACCAAAAAACAAACTATGTTCAAATTATACTTACTAACCAGATAAAGTCCTTTTTTGCTGTTCTACTGGAGAAAAAAAAGTCATCTACATCTTGGATGACCTGAGGATGAGTAGATTAACATCAATGTCGATTAAAAATGCAGTTTAATGAAACACTTTTAGTGCATTGTATAGTTATTATCTCATTAATTTTCTCCTTTAATATTCTAATGGTCAAATGTTCTGTACACAGTTTCATAGTGCTTTAATTTGACGATCATGTTAATAACAACAGCTATTTATTTATTTAATACTTTTAATTAATTTATCAATGCTCAGCAGAATGGCAGGGTTACTTTTTCCTCTCCACTTTTCATAAAAGCAGGTCACGCAGACGGTCCGAGCCGTAATCAGCACATCCAGCTCTCACCTTAGATGGATTGCTTAATTAAAGCTGGTGGCGGCAACACTTTGGTGGGAGGCTCAGAGGAGGTCATGGGTGGGGGTGGGCAGGAAGCCATCTGTATCTGTTATCTGGCTCCCTCATCAAGCCAGTCGCCACTGTTTATAGTTTCAAATACTAGAAGGTCCTTTTCTGGCATCATTGTATTGTGCATTTGAAGGAAATGGGAGAGGAGCAGGTGTTTAAACTCTGTTTAGATTGTGAATGTCATTTAGTCTCTTGGTGAATAATGAATATTTGGCGATCCAGCCTCTGCTCTAGCTCTGAAACATTCACTGTTTGAGTATAAAGAAGAATACAGAAAGAAACAAAAGACAACGAGAGAGCAAAATCCACACAAAAGCAGACTGACTTATTGCCATCAAAAATCTAGCTCATAACTATCACTGTAAATCTTTTTTTTTTTTTTTTACACTTTACGAAGGAATTCAAAAAGAGCAGATAAAACTCATCCAGCTGTGTAATTTTTCCTACTGCTTTAAACAAACCGCTGGAGAGCTTCTGCGTAGTGTCATGATGATTGCTTAATGTCTGGTATGTGGATATCACAGCTGCGTCATACAGCTGGAAATAGTGAGTCTGAGTAGCAAGAGGCCCACAGGAGGCTGATTTGTAAATCAATATTACTATGGTAACGGTATATAGTATTACATAACTATTAGTTCCCGTCTAAATCTGACTGGCCTAATGATTTTGAAAGATAATTGACATACAGTAGGCTAAAAGCATTGGGATGCTTCAGTTTCACCTCAGTTGCCTGTTTTTTGTCGTTGTTTTTTCTTATTTGCTTTTTGCTTATTTGCTTGCTATTTTACAATATGTTGTAGGTTTACTGACTAATGTATTGCTTGAATTAAAGAATATTTTGGGGGGAATTTCTATGAGGCTGTTTGCTGACATGGGCAATGGATAAATAAATAAATGGGTAGTTGACGTATCAGTGTGTCCTATGGTGTGACATTAAATCTTCCATGCTAACTCAACGAACCAAGATATGTTATTTGTGTTTTAAGTTGGGGGTTTTTCCCACAATTTTTGCTGTGTCACTGTAGGGCTGGAAGGATTCCTCAAGTAAATGCAAAAAATCATTTAGGCAAATTATGCGCCTCGAAGAATCATTTTATTAGTTTACACTAATACACTAATAGGGATGCACTTATTTTCATTTGTCAACTACCCACATACACACATATTGTCGGTGGAATACAGAAACAGGTTTTTATTGATTGTTTATTAACAGCAAACACGCTGGAAACAGGTAAGTAGACAAAGCAATAGCAGTGCATATGACTTGGAGAGATGAATAATGATATGTCTTTTCCTTACAGATGCAGGAGATCAGGAACAACTTGAGTGGAACCAATGGATGGAGCACACATTTTGCTAAAAGTTTTTAAAGTATAATTTTTAAAGTAATGGGTAATAAGTAGACTAATGGGTAAACACACACATTGAGAACTTGGAGACAAAAGGGAGACAGGAACTGGAGATGATCGCTGGAGTATAATGCAGAAGCATACAGGTTAGTAGTACACTAACCCTGGAGGCCATTTGTAAGAGCTTTGTAATTCTTCTTGGTAGGTGAGTGTCTACACCACACATAGTCCTTGTGATGCGTGTATTTAAAGAGTGTTCTATTGAGGTTCCTTTGTGCGGTATTGCTCATCTTACCCCTGCTCTACGTGCTCTACGTGACTGTTGATGTTAATTCTTCCTCGTCTTCGTTCTCCTTCATCTCCTCATCTCCTACATAGTAGGCAGAACTGTAACAGCATGCTAATTAGCTGCTAGTTGCAACATGTTTTTATGATTTATTTTTAATGGTATTTTTTCTTAATACTGGTTACATTTTGTTAAAAGACTATAGATTAGGTTATGCATTTTATCAGCATAATTTATTATAGCGACATAAACTAAGGCTTTAATATGTGCTTAATTACTAATAATAAATGGCTAATATTCTAGTTGTCACGAATGAAGGGAGAGACAGTCGAATCCATTCGCAAGGTATTTATTTATAAGACTCACAGGGCAGTACAGGCAGGCAACAATCAATGACGGTGAACAACAATATAGGCAAAGGCAAAGACAAATCCAAATACGAAGCAGAGGGTCAGAGAGTCCAAAATGGCAGAGACGTGATCAGAAGATAAGAGATAAGATAAGAGATAAGAGCGAGCCCACTTTCGTAGATACAAGCTCGGACAATGACTGAAGTGAGGAGTGTGGTCGTAATCAGCATGGTGAGTGAATCCAGATGGTGGTGGCAGGTGAAGGTGATTAATACTCAGGTGAGAGTGAGCGCTGTAAAGGAGTGAGGGTGGAGCCTGGCGTGGATGTAACTGTATTCTTCTTAAACCAGTGTCATTGATTAGCAGGTTCTCATCCCCACTATGGTTTGTTGGTTAATTTGTTTATTTATTGTTTGTGTCGTAACTTTAATTGTCGGTGCATGTCAGAACCAGAATCCAAAAACCCCCTCAGACCCCAGAGGGTTAACATGTCATTACAGAAATGGACTAAACTGACTATCAAAAATAAACCCTTAAACTGGAGTTAAATGTGCGACGAGTTGTCCTAGTCTCTAGACTAATGGCAGTTCATAACTGTTCTTGGTGAACTGGTGACTAATTGATATGAATTTGTAATCTAATTTGTACAATATGCTTACATAGCGATGTTTTTTTAGGGGTCTTACTTTTTGTTTTCACCATTCAAAACAACACCTTCTAAAATAATTGTGCACTGAAAAATACTGGTCATCATCTTGGCTACCTGAGAAATTTTTTACTGAAGTCTGTCATCTTAGTTCACCAGTTTGACATGTACGCAGACAGCCAGTTAATAATTGCGATCAAATTTTACCTCGTAGGAAATTCTGGCAGTGTCAGAATTTTGAGTAACAGTCCTGCAGTGTGCAGAACCTGTCCTGCAAAACCATTAGGAGCACAGACACAAACAATTGCTCCACACATCTTAATTTTTTAATAATTAAATTTAAATAAATTTAAATTAATAATTTATGTTTACTATCCACCATGTAAGTTTTGCGTGTGACTGTGGTTCACTGAAGGTGTCGTGGATTGTTGATGTTAAACTCCAAATGGTTGTTTTTGCAAGTTTTGATTGTTACTCAGTTTGCCAGGATGTGATCCCACAGTATGACCTAGCTTATAGCTGGAATCATTTTTGTAAAGTCTGATAAGCGACAAATGTAAAGGACCATTATAAATAATACAGTGTACACCCGGCTTAAGCAACATGTTCTCACTCCCAACTCGTCACATTTTGACACTTGGTCAAGACCCTTTTGCGTCACTTTTTGACGATCAAGGTACACCTTTTTAGTCACTTTTCAACGTGAAGGGTCCTCCATTGTTTTCAGTTGTTTGGTTTAATGTAATGGTTTGCTTGCATATACTGTATACATTTATTATATATTTTTTACTTTTATTTGAGCACCCCACCCCTACCCTAAACCTACCCACCTCTGAACAATATAAACACACACAGGCAAATGCAGTCACAGGTATTTATTGCAAAAACTAATCATTAACAAGCAGTATACATTACAAACAAGTCGTGTCACATTCCAGGTCTTCTGAAGCCATACAAAGTCTTTAAGTGAACAAGAGCGTAAAACACAAGGTTTTAATGACTTTAAATGATCCCGCTCCGTTAAGGCGCACAGGAAGTACACGGAAGACAGAAACCGCATCTATTCCCCTCACAAATCAATTGTTTTGCATCAAAAGACTTATTTTTCAAATAAATTATGACAGTGGTTGTATCTGATTCCTATATCTTTTGTTCTACTGTATATCAGCATATTGACTCTAAGGGTTTCGTATTTAAAACTACTGAGGGGCCCTTCGCAACAAAAAGTGACTAAAAAGGGCTACCTTGATCATTAAAAAGCAACGCAAAAGGGTCTTGACCAAGCAAGTCAGCTTGAGCCATCAAAATGTGACTACTTGGAAGTGAGAATGTGTTGGCTTAAGTGAGTGATTCTTGGCCTTAATAAGCTGCCGATTTAGTCAAAAGTCTGGATAAATGACATTAGTCTCCTCTTTTTTGTAGGATTCACTTGGAATCATTATCTCTCCATCCCTCCTCTCACCCTCCCCAGACTCCCAGTGGATGTGTGTATGCTTTTTGAGTACAGCTACCGGTGTGTGATGAGGTGCACCTGATGCTAATAAAGGCTACTTAGTCCTTGAGACTCAGGTCATAATCCACTGCCCCATATGACCGGCACAAGGAGGACAGCATGCACATTTCTGCTTCACTTCTTTCTTTGGACACATTCTCATTAATGCCCTTTTATTTTAGATTACTTAATCTCCAAGGTGATCTAAAGCAGGAAACCTTACAGATAGAGTGACCCACAATGAGGTGAAATTTCAAAAAGATGGTGAAAAGAAACCACAACTTCTCTCAACTGTTTCTCTTTTGAGGCCCATAACTTTCAGCTTAAAAACTGACCATGTTGCTCATTTACTCATTTCTAAATAACTGTAGATGGTTGAGTAATTATTTTCTCAAACATATTCATGTTTGTTTTTGTGAGCTTCAGGTTGCAAGAGCTTCAGTGAGCTTTGTTAGAAAGTGTCATTAGGTAGAGTTTAGTCTACCCGGTATGGAAGCTTTAAAATCTAAAAAAAGATATTGTACGAAATTGCTACTGTCACGTTACAGAGGAGACGAGAACAAGCGGATCCAAGTGCAGGCTTTATTATTAAACACAGGGTCAGAACAGGCAGAGTAGTGGAAACAAAAACACAAGAATATTCCAATGGGCATAGCAGTGGTTGGGCGAACGGCAAACAGCATCCAGAAGGGCAAGGCAAGAGCAAAAATCCGAGGCAGGCAAGGTAGATAAAAAACAATCCAAATAAACAATGACAAGGCACACTGAGGAGGAAAACACCACAATGATCGGCGACCAGTAAGACACAAACAGCTGCTTAAATACACCCAAAAACTGAAAAAAGGGGTGGGGGAGCTAATGAGCAACCATGGTGACAAACAAGCTGGGAGGAGACAACACAGAGTGGGCATGGGAACAGAGGGAGACACTTAACAGAGATAGGCAAACACTAAACACAGTCCGGACTGGCGTGCCCTCTGGAAGCTTCAGAGGGTATCTCCAATGATGATCGTAACAGCTACAAACTGCTTGTTCTCTGTTTAAATAATGTAAATTGAAAGAGGCCAAAAGGATTTTAAGTCTGTCTCATGTTTTACATTCCAGCTATAAATTGTTATCCTCTGGGAGATGGTACAGCATACCACACTGAAAATTGAACAGAAGAAAAAAAAATATTTGTGCGTGAATATATCAGGCTGCTGAATCTGGAGCACTGAGTGGAGCAGCTTTTATATTTTTTTTCTCTGATATTTGTGAAGGTGCGTATGGATGTGTATGTACAGTATTTTTTATATATATTCAGGTGTACCACAACTAAGGCAAGAGAATAGAGGTGCAGGGATTGGCATGAATATCAAGGTCATAGAACCTCACAAAGGTGTGCAGCGTGGACCAGCTTGCAGCGTTGCAGATGTCCTGCAAAGACACACCTCACAAGAATGCCAAGGAGGTTGCCACACTTGAATGGAATGATCTTTGACCTTTACCGGAGAGGACTTGTATGTTAGTGTCACACGTTCACGTGGTGAAGCATGCAGGCAGACGCAGGATTGCAAATATTATAATCCTTTTAATAATCCAAGAGGCAATCAAACAGACAAGCAGGGAATCCACATCAACAAACGTAAAGCAACATTAAAGACCGGTCAACGAGAACTAAACACAACGTAACTAATATAGGGCAGACAATTGACGTAATTAATAAGACACACCTGAACATAATTAACAACAGACAGAAACTGGGTCACACTGAGCACATGGGGAAACAACAACAAACACAGTGCAGGGGCTTTACAGTTCGCCCCCCTCCCGGAAGCCGGGTCCTCACGGCGTAAACAAGACACGGAAGACAAGAGTCAAAGTCAGGAGGAGGTTCAGGAGGTGGTCGGGCAACCGGGAGGAGGAATAGGAACCGGGTTCAGGGTGGTGATGATGGAGGGAGGAGCAGGAGAAATCTGACGAGACCCAGAACACAGTCATAGCGTAGATGCCCTGGTGAGCCCAAAGCAGAGCCGGAGAGCCGAAGAACGAGGGAGCCAACGAGGATCCAGAGGGCCGAGGTGAAACAGATGATGCTGATGGCAGACGCGTAGACAGGGATCCGGAAGGCGGCAGTGGAGCCAGAGTGACAGCAGACAGAGGCGTAGTGGGAGGGAGGGAGGATCCTGATGGAGCCGGCAGGACGGAGGGAAGAGGCGCAGCCGGAGGAGTGGAGTCCAGAGGCGACAGATGGTCGACCACCGACCAAGGCGGAGCCGGAGGGACGATGGAGCCTGTCGGAGCTGGTGGACTGATGGGCCACGGTGGAGAGGAGGGAGCTAGGTGGCATGATGGAGCCGACGGGTCGGAGGGACGAGGTGGAGTCCGAGACTCTGAGGCCGAAGGCGGAGCTGAGGAATC
Organism: Enteromius paludinosus; assembly: GCA_032361165.1. Taxonomy (NCBI): domain Eukaryota; kingdom Metazoa; phylum Chordata; class Actinopteri; order Cypriniformes; family Cyprinidae; genus Enteromius; species Enteromius paludinosus. The sequence continues at coordinate 4,789,875 of JAUMHQ010000083.1, forward strand.
TTCCAGCCATGACACAGATGACAGATAGCCGCCCCGTGGCGAGACCAGCACACAGATGGTTGGCTGAGGGTGAGCAAAGGGGCTGGCTGATGTCAGCCGTGGCATGTTCGTGACTGGGTGGGCGGGTGGTTTTTTTAAACTTTGTGCACAGTGCAGGTACTCGAGGAGCTGGTGTTGGAGTCTTTCGTTCTGCCCTCTCATCTGATCTCCCCATATCAGCCTGCTCACCCTCAGCCATGGTGCGGTGGGCGGAGCTCCACTCCGCACTCTCCCTGTCCTTGGCGCTTCCCACCATGGCGAGCTCTCACTCCGACTCTCGCACCTGGTCTGTCGTCACACGTTCAGGCTCCGTCGCGCTCCTCAGCTCTGGCACTTCCATTTGCGCTGGCTCATCGGTAACACCGGGCTCTGTTGTGGAGGCAGCGGTGGGCTCCGCGTCGTGGGGAGATGGTGGGCTGGGCTCTGGGTCTGAAGTGGCACTGGCGAGCTCTTTCACAGGACAGATGGTGAATGTAGATCTATTCCTCACCAGTGTCCACTCCACGAATGCAGCAAAGTCTGCTCAAGGGCCATCTTCAGACAGCGGCCCGGTAGCTGGTGTTGTAAGCAATGTCCAAGAACAGTCTTGTATGGCCCTCGAGTGATCTCCTCCCCTGCTCCAGCATTAGGAGGAGATAGTTGGGGCTTAACAAGACATCCATGGGAAAGACCGGGGAATAAAAATAAATAAAAACTGACAAAAACAAGGAAAACTAAAGGTCGGGAAAAGACACGCCGTTCACTTTAGGTTTGATGGTCCGGTCATTCTGTCACACGACGTGTGGTGAAGCTTGCAGGCAGACGCAGGATTGCAAATATAATAATCTTTTTAATAATCCAAGAGGCAATAAAACAGACAAGCAGGGAATCCACATCAACAAACGTAAAGCAACATTAATGACAGGACAGCGAGAAATAAACAGGACGTAACTAATATAGGGCAGACAATTGACGTAATTAATAAGACACTCCTGAACATAATCAACAACAGACAGAAACTTGTGCTGCGTCCCAAAAATCGCATACTGCTTTAGTAGGCGGCCTCCCCACCAAGAAGTGAAATTCATCAATTTCAAAGTGTACAGATTCCTGGAAGCTCTATATTGGAGCATGGTCTCCACAATCTCAGTTGAGAGACCGGCTCTCCCATGGAGAGCTGTCGAGAATCAGGTCCAAGAACCATACTCAGCCCAGCCAGAACAGTGCATACAGACATAGCCTGTATGTGGGGCCTTGGCATAAAAATGATGGCCTACTACACAAAAAGTGTTTATCTAAGTTGATTTTTGGCATTTCAGTCGGTTTCTTGGTGGGCCATGTGAGATTCAGCTTGGCCACAGCATGCATAATCACCTCCAATAACTCCTTATACCGGGGAGACTAAAGTGGCGTTTCCCCAGCTTTGTCAATTTTCTCCACATCAACCTCCTCGGAGGAATACAGATAAAGCACTGGGCCCTTTTTCGCCCACAGTGGGGGCTTCCGATCCCTGATAGAGAGCATTGGATCTGGAGGTTTAGGAGGAAGATAGGGACTCGCCCATCACCATTCTCTCCACCAGATCCATTTGCAATCCCTTGCAGCAGAGCTGTGAGGAGCACTGGCAATGGCTCCCTCCTCCAAGAGAGCCTTCTGGTAGTAAAGCATGTGTATTGACTGACGCTAGCAATGCGGGCAGTCAGCTCCCTCAAGAGTCAACATCTGTGTGCTTCGCTCCCAAGCAGACAACACACAGAGTCACCTATAATGCTACCTGCTGGCCTTTGGCGTGATTGTGCAACCACATGGATAAACAGTCAATAAGGCTGACAAACAGATTGTGAGACTGACACAGATACAGAGCACTTGCTGAATGACAGAAACTGCCACTGTTTCCAAAACACATGCTTTCAAGCTTCCTGGTCTCTGCGTCATCCACCCCTTGACATCTCGCCAATCCATTTGACTTTTTACATACATGTTTTAGAGCGTGGTCACACTGAAGATGTTCCCAAAGCATTTAGACACTTCTCGAGTTCCTGTAGGGGAATGACAGTTTTAAGTTAAAAATTGAATGATGGATCTGTTTATTGCAAATGTGCTGATGTTTCCTTCAGTGGAGTGGTGCAGATTACTTGTGTATTAATGTGTTTCAGTCAGTTCTTTGGACCCTTATTCTGACAGCACCCATTCACTACAGAGGATCTATTGGGGAGCAAGTAATTGTAATATGACGTAAAATCTTATCTGATTATGAAACAAACTTATCTACATCTTAGATGGCCTGAGTTTGAACAATTTTCCATCAACTGTTGCTCTAAATTCTCAAAGCTTTCTTTCCACTAGTTTTATTTTCAGGGTTGGGAAGGTGTCACATCTTATTTCTCCAGCATCTGTGTTTGCTGTTCTCACTGAGAAGGTGTGAGGCCAAGAACAGATTCATCCTGACCCCAAAGTCCATTAGAGCTCCAAGAGGTGGGTGTTTTGACCCCTGAGACTCCAGAGTTTCTTCTCTCACCAGTTTGCTTGAGGGAGCATCTCTACCGTCTTGAAGTTGAAGGAAATTAGATGCGGATGAATTGCCATCTGAGTGTCTCTATGGTAACAGCCACACAGGAGAGTCACTGCATGAGTGGCCCCTCTAGTTTCCTGCCTCGTTGCAGCTGTGGACTCACAGATGTTGCTCTTGGTCAGCATCAAAGTGACATGGCTTGTGTTGACGCATCCAAGGGTATACAACACCTAAAGGAAGTAGAGTGTTCCAGATGCGGTATCTGACAGCAGCGTTTTGTCACGGAAGGTGCCGATGGACTCAAAAATGTTGTTTATGCAAAGTCCACATGCCTGCCAGAATTTTCTTCTGGGGTGTGCTGATAGAAAACAGCATGCAATAAAAAAAGTTATTTTGCTAACACATTAAAGTGCATTTATGAGTTTAAAATTAGAATGGTTGCATAATTATTTCCATAAACTCAATCCTAGGGTAAAGTTCCAATAATTAGGAGAGATCAACATAGAAACTGACAGTAATAATAATAATAATAATTCATATAACATACCATACAACAGTTCATTAAATAATATAAAATAATTATTTGTTTCTAATTGTTTTATTCAAAGATGTTCCACTGCACAGAAAATAATTTGATCATTTACATAATAATTTACAGATTTTAGTCTGATCAGTGGTCTGTGTTTTGAGATAATACTGAAACTAAAATAATATAAATTAAGAACAAAAGAGAAGTAGTCATAAGAAGTAGTCAATAGTCAAATATGTGTGACTAGTGTTTCACAGCACGCTTCAGAAACCCTCCACCTTCCCCAGCTCTACCTATAAAGAACTGCTGTAAGGTGATTCATGTATGCTAAAGGGCAGCGGTTTTCAATTCCAGTCCTCGCGTAACGTTACCCCAGAATTGTATGTGTTTCTGCTTATTGCTTGTTTTATTCGAATGTAAGTGCCTTGCGAAAGGGACACCAATATATTCCGCCATAATTCCAGTTCGAAGTGAATGTATATCTTCCATTTAAAGGGCATTGAAGCGTGTGAGACGTGATTTTAAATTGTATTTATTTATTTACAGAGGTATATGATGTCACACTCATCCATGTGTGCGCTAATCCGTGAATGAGTGTTGCGAAGTGAAGTAAACCTTAACGGATTTCCCTTGCTAAGGGAAAAGTGAGCAATGAACACTGTATAGGGACAATGTAAATTGGAACACAGTTCATGCGTGGAGTTCTTTTCTAACAAACTGATTATCTGAATTAGGTGTGTTAACTAGGAGAGACATACAAAATATGTAGAGCAGGTGTACGCGAGGACTTGAATTGAGAACTGTTGCTATAGGGGGTTATGTCATGCATGTTATATTTGTCTCAATCTCTCAGAGAGTTGTCGTGTCAGAATTACACATACATAACATATAGGCCCGGTTTCACAAACGGGGCTTAGCTTAAGCCAGGACTAGGCATTAGTTAAATTAGTTATTAGAAATTATTACAGGTGTGCATCTTAACACTGAACAATGACACTGACATGTTTTAAGATATGTCAGAGCAAGATATTTTTATCTGATACAGCTCAAACATGCAATTTAGTCTGGGACTAGCTTAAGCCTTGTC
>JAUMHQ010000083.1:4801254-4821569 GCA_032361165.1 Enteromius paludinosus
AAGAGCTCAGAGACAGAATTGTGGCAAGGCACAGATCTGGCCAAGGTTACAAAAACATTTCTGCTGCACGTAAGGTTTCTAAGAGCACAGTGATCAAAATCACCTCAGACCCCAGAGTGTGAAAAACGTGTTGCATCTTTCCCAAAAAGACTCATGGCTGTATTCGATCAAAAGGGCGCTTCTACTAAACACTGAGCAATCTGAATACTGGTCTGAATACTTAGGACCATGTGATATTTCAGTTTTTCAAAAATGTCAACAATTCTGTGTTTTCCTGTCAGTATAAGGTGCTGTGTGTACATTAATGAGTAAAAAATGAACGTACATGATTTTAGCAAATGGTTGCAATTTAACAAAGAGTGGAAATTTTAAGGGGGTCTAAATACTTTCCGTACCCAATGTATAGCGCATATATTGGTAATTTTAAAACACATATTCTGACCATATTCTACATCAATAATCCTACCCCATACCTAAACTTAACAAACTACTCTGGCAAAATATCAGTGCTGGAACTACTAGATCTTAGTGCTGCTTTTTTACTTTCTGGGATCAAATGGCTCAGATCATATTTAGAAGGTAAAGGTTATTAACTGAGTACAGGAGATGAAACATACATGACATTAGGAGTCCCACAAGGCTCTGACACCGCTCTGCATGTGCTCCCTCTAAGTCAAAGAATGTGAAGGAACTAAAATGCCCATCAAAGCTATGATGATGCAACAAAGATTTACCTAGCCTTGTCCTCAAATGTCTACAGCCTCATTGACTCCCACTGGCAATGCATTGATGAAATTAACAGTTGGAAGTGCCAAAACCTTCTTCAGCATCTCTGAAGCAACAGGCATATGTTCATACAGACGACATGTGACTGGAGACTATTTAGAAATGTTATTAAATCTAATCTAAGAAAGCTGGAAGCAGCATTAAAGGCAAATGGTGGTAAACCACCTTAATAATGTAATAAAGCTTATTTCCCAGGTGTTTACATTATTTTGTCCAGCCCCTGTGTATATTCACCCCACTCATAATTATATTAAACAGATTAAAAACATGGTCATATCATACAACATCGTCTACAATACCCTTTAAATATTTTCTTTTTTTTCATGTTCAGATTTAATGTGTGCAAAAATATGCATACCAGTAAACAGCTTGTGATTTCCTCCATTAGCGGCAATAATGTGGTATAAACATCTCCTATGGCAACTAATCAGTCTCAGACATCTGTTTTGGGGTTTTACCTCAGAATACATGGTTCTCTTAATGATGTGTAGTCATCCAGGCACAGAGGAGGAAATGCAGCCAGTTCAACATTTACACCACGATGCTTAACTATGGCCAAATGCTGCTTTGGGTTTAAGAAATGAGAAATTTTGTTTTTAAAGTAAAATATTTTTTTATTCAGTGGTCATTTTACTTTTATCTAAACAAACATATCAAATGATCAACAAAATTATATATTGCAGAATTTACAGGTTTACATTTTTTCAAATACTAAAGAACTGCATTTCTTAATGAATTTGTACATGAAATGTTTACTTTTATGGAGATACTCAGAACTGACATATGCATTATATGCACTGAACTAATAAACCTTATTTTCCATGTGTTCCTATGTGTATACAACAATACTTTTTCCAAAATGTTTTAGGGTTGCATGTGCTAGGTTTTCAAACTCCATTCAAGTTTCAGGGATTTGTGGTACAGTATAGGCTATCAATAGTGACAAGAAAATCAAGGTTTTGCTTTGTTCAGTGTCACCGTCAGAAAAATATGAGCAGATTTGCTACCATAAGTGTATGACAGTCGCACATCTGGTGTTCAATGAGTCGTTTAATTCAACAGTGGTTTTTCAATACAAAAAGAAACATTGCAGTGCAGGTAAAGCAGACTTGAGCTGAACACACCGGTGTTAGCTAAACTAGATATCAGGCCTCTATATAAAGACCTCTCAACATCAACAGACAAGACTTTTACTACGAATCTTAATATCTACATCGTTTGCTGAGCAGAAAAGTCTTTTTCTTTTACAGTTTTACTGTGGTTTGAAGAATGTGATTTGAGCTGGTCTAAATGACAGATGTCCCTCTATTGGAAACTTCCATGGTACGAGCAAAAGTGACTTTGAAGGACATTTTAACAGTCTTTCCAATTAGAGTGTATTATACTCTATAATTAACAATCAGCTCTTCATCAAACTTCATTGTGGCAGTTAGAGTTTATCTGTGAAATATTTTTACATACTGACGTGAGACCTTCCAGTTCATAAATCAAAGTCATTGACAAAGTGAAGGCCATTTTCCTGTTCAGCATATATTTAACTCCATTTCCTAGTGACATCCACCGCAGAGAAGAAAATAGATGATCATCTTGGCTAGGTCCCAGTCCATTTAATCTCACTGAACCGTAGCTAAAACGTTTAATTTTGGTCAGCCTTATAAATAAGGTCCAAAGTCCATCGATCAGATCAATACAGTGACCGTCACAGTCTGAAAACTGTCCAGTCGATAACGACTCAACTAGTAACTGTCCCTCAAGCTTTACAGTAAAAATACTAAAGATTTGACTAGTTTGTAAAATTCTACTGGTATGAAATAACTTCTAAAACTCTCTTAGTTTTTTTGGTCATAAACCTTTAAGGACATTTGAAATGTTTGGCAGCTGTTAAGACAAAAACAAGAAAAAGTCATAAAACCTACACTTTGTTTCACCAATAAAACCTCTGCAGTGAATGGGTGCCGTCAGAATGAGTCCAAACTGATAATAAAAATAATCCACAAGTATTCAACACTCCAGTCCAGCATATAATGTCTTGTGAAGTGTAAAGCTCTATATTTGTAAAAAATAAAAAATCCATCCATCAGCTGTTTCATTCTGACGGCACCCATTCACTGCAGAGGATCCATTGGCGAGCAAGCGAAACAATGATACAACGATGATCTGTTAAAATAAAGAAAGAGGATGAATCATTTCTATGCCATTTTTTTTATTTTGGGAGAACTTGGTTTAGCCTAGTCAACTAGTTTCTCGAGAAAGACCATGTTGGTCACCTAGACAGACCAGTACTAACCTGCATAAGCAAACTTGGAGCAGTTAATTAATATCTTTTATGTAAAATTGTTGGTCCAGTCATACAATATGCTTCATTTGTGGATTAAGGCTTTTAAACACTCCAACAAACACACAATTTAAAATAATTAGATACATCTAAAAAAAAGCATGAAATAAATCTCTTCGTATGCATGCATTGCTTTGCGGCAGTGAGCAGTAAAGATGTTTGCAGGTGTGTGATGGTGGGGTAAGAAGCCACAGCCACTTTTTCCCAGACAGCATGAAACAGTCGCCATAGCAACCCTACTGAGCTCATTAAAAGCAAAGCTTTGACCTCTACCAACTACAAGCTCGACCCGTCACCCTCAACCAAGGGGATGGAATGATTTATCAGTATAAAATCATTTACTAGTATGCAGGTTTTAATTAAAATCCTTGTGTGATGCATTTCTTAAACGTTAAACTGAACCTTTCACCAACTAAAATGTTGGTTTCACCATGTGAACAATTAAAAGAGGAGATTGTCTTCCAATGGACATATCCTAGGGCGAATAAAAAAAAAATACAATCAACCAATGTTTATAAATGTCCCATGAATCAAGATGATTTTAAGTGCTTTTATCGTCCTAATATCTCTGTCTCTGGCCAAGGTTCAAATACTTTAATTAAAAAAGGGTTTCGTTTTCTGTTCTGGGCACTTACTGCACTTCCTCTATTTACATTATTTTATGGTTACTTTTCCAAGTTATGTTTGGGATTCATTTCAACTTTCTAATCGCTGTTTTAAAAAAGGTAGTTGGATGACTTTCAGAGAGTAATGTTTGCCCTCTAGACATTTAAAGCTTAATAACAGCATTAGTTATTACATACTAAAAGCGAAAACGTACAAATTGTTTGGCAAAAAGTCTGGCAGTATTAGTCATTCGAGGAAAACAAAAACAATCTGTGGGTTTTCCTCATGTCACACTCGTTTAGCATTAAACAATGTAGTTACAAAGTTTTCAACATGAAAATTACAATGAGTCAAAAATAATTTCTGGAGTTTCTAAATACCATTCTGTGTAAAAAACGAACAAATAAACAACTAACACTGTGTACTTTTTTTCTTGAGAGATTGCACACACTGTTCGTCTGATGAGGGGCCCCCGGGCTCTATTATGGGGGGGACTCAAAGCCGAATGTGTCTCCAAAGTTCAGCTGGTTTCATTCCAGAGGTCAGAACGTGAAAGCGTAGACCACGCCCACCACTACGATGTTCCCGATGGTGGCGGTGATGGCGATCCACAGCCAGATGGCGTCTCGGGACATGGGCTGCTGCTCCTCTTGTTGGTTGTGAGCTGCCAGAGCGGCGGCATGGACGCTAGCAGACGAGTTGAAGAGAGAGTGATCCGTGCTGTATTCATCGTGAGGCGATGAGTCCATGAAGGCTCCTGTCATCACAGGGATCTGATGATGGAGAAGAGAAGAGGTCAGACGCATGATCGTTCAACCAAATGATTGCTTCTTCTACATCAGTAGCACTCTGGTCTGGTTTTGTACACATCTTACAAAAGTCTGACTGAAATCCCTGATAGGCACAATTCCAGCTTAAGATACCTTTGAGATGTGCACTTAAGATTGCTTTAACGTAAGCCTGCTTAGTCTAGATCCAGAAGGGGGTTTTCACAGCCATGGCAGAGAAGAAGCATGAGCCATGCAATGTACAGATACTTTTTCATCCATCATAGAATGTACTCCACATGGCTCCAGGCAGTGAATAAAGGCTCTAGCACCATATGTATATGTATATTTATGTGCAAATATATTTTTTCTTTTTCTTTGATGAATAACAAGTAAAAAGCAACATAATTTTTTTACCAAACATAAAACTTTTCTTGGTGAATAAAAGTAATAATTTCTTTCAAAGACGAAATAAAAATGTACTGATCCCAAAATTTTATCCATTTTAAATTAAATGCTTCTCTTTTTAATATTTTAATGATCAAAGATGCCTAAAAAAAACTATTAAGCAGCTCAACTGTTTCCAACACTGGAAACAAAAATATTTTAAAATGAAAGGATCATGTGAGAAATTATGCTTTGTATCACAGGAATAAATTACATTTTAAAATATATTCACACAGAAAATTGAAATAATTAAATTGAAATAATATTTCACAATATAACATTTTTTTCTGGATTTTTAATCTAATGAATTCAGCCTTGATGAGCAGAAGAAACATCTTTAAACACCATTAACCCATAGTGTTTTTAACTGATTGTATTCATCTAAAAGAAGCAAGTCTAATACAACTAGAATGGCTTGAGTGTGGTCTTTTATTATTATTATTGTTATTATTATTAAATTGTTTGGTAAGTAACTTATTAACCCGCAGATATTCACACCAAAAAAAATAGAACTACAGTATATTGTTAACCATCTCCCTATGGGTAGCAAACGCAAGCATGCCTGGTACTTTCTGCTTCCTTTCTTTTTGTTTTTCTTTTTTTTTTCTTTTTTTTTTTAAACCATAAACTGTGCTACAAATTTGCATTTAACAAAAAAAAACTCACTGCAAATACTTGAGAGTACACAACCATGTCTAATGACCCTTGGCCCTGAAATGTTTCTTTTTAGTAATTCACAAAGCAGAGCTGTCATTAGCATAACCTTCACAACAAAGTGTCAAACAAGTTGCATGTTAACGATTAAAGTGAGAACACGAGCAACAGTGAATAACAATTCTGGCTCTTTCCAAAGACGTGCCTGATCTGTTTCAGGGCTGATCAGAACCTGCATGGGGCAGTAAAGGATCTGGCAGCCTCCACTGAGCCGAGATGAAAAGACTCTAACCACCAGGGTAAAAATATCACAAAGAACCCCGAGACGGCCAATTTCTCTCCTCTCTATTCAGTCTGACATGCACACCTGTCTGTGCCAAGGTTTGAGGTGTAGCACCTTTACAAGCTGCACGCTTCACACACACAAAGACAGATCCTTGTTCTGGTTCACTACTGTTGACAGAAGAGAACAAGGAATGATGGAGGCAGGGATGCTGGGAATGAAGAAGAATGACAAACTTAACTGTGTATTAGCAGCTACCGGTGAACCATCATGAGCGGATAAACAAAATCAAAAATGGCAAATCAGAAAGCAGCATCTGAATCACCCATCTCAGAATTTAATTGTCATTTCACTCATGGCTGAACACTTTTTAATCAGCATCTATTACGTATTCAAACCATTGTCAGGAAGCACAAACATAAAAATACACTCAAACAGGAGTTTATAGTAGTATGGTTACTACACTGTAAAAAAAAATATTCTCTGCAGTTGTAAATAAAGATTATTTGCAGTATGTTTTAGGGGAAAAAAACACAATTTTTTGTAATGGAACAGTAAATACGCAAGTGAAAATTTACTGTATGTTGGTTTATGGCTCAGGGGTCAGTGATTGACTGTGTAAATCAGAGGCAACTGAGCAGTAATCAGTACAGCTCTGCACCTGCTGCTTCTAACGCAAAGAATAACTCCAACAATTTTTAAAGAGAAAAAAACTCGAATTTTTTCGAAACATAAAAACAGACATACAGTACAAATGTACAACAGAACTACTAGATAAATCAACACCTCCTTATACACTCCTGTCTTCATGTTAAAGAAAAATACTGTGGTTCTAAATCAGAACATTGTCTGAGTGCAGCATTTTTCTTTTCCCTATGGAATAACATTGTAAAAGAGGTGACTTGTAATATATCAATGCATATGATCAATCACTGCGGTCTCCGGAAGAAATGAACACTAGAGGCAGTAAAACTTTTTACTTTTTTTCTAAAACCACTTTTATGCCTTTTCACCCAAATTTACAGAGTTTCGATTAATAAAGGGTTATTTTGCACAATTCCTTGAAGAATATCATGTTAAAACAATTTATATGCTTCATATCTATTTTTATAAATGGTAGGTTTTATTCAGTTGAAAAGAGATGCAAGTGTTTTAGTTTTAAAATACTTTTTCTGAACACTTTTCCTCACAGTTCCTAAGAAATAACATTTTAGAAAAGTCATGTACTGATGAATCGATTCCTAATAACTCTAAACCAAACAAAGCACTTCACGGTCAAATGAAGCTGATTTTTCCTCTATTAAATAAACCAATTGCATTCAAAGGTTTTCAATGTTTTCATGACCTCATTCTCCTCTAATGATTTTTAACTTTTAAACGGCAGTCGCTGATGGATTTTCCATCATCAGAAAAAAGATCTGAAATATTCAGAGATAGAAACACTATTATATCAACCTTTAATTCAAGACGAAGGCTTTCATGCAATGCAACTGTCACATGAACTCAGTATCTGTTCATCGCATGGGCAGCAGTTCAAATGAGTTGCCTGGAGCTTAATACCATTCAGAGAGCTGCATTAAGTCTTAATGATTCCCATGCTTCCTGTTGCCTCTTCTCTGAGCTCAAATATGAAGGACTCAAGGTCTAACAGCGTCTAAGAGCCCAAAGGCTTACAGTATATTGAATAGACACTCTTGGGCACCTAATAATAATGAGATAAGGAAGGCAAATAAATGTACACATACTTAAACAGTAAAATATCTGTTGATGTCCAAGCTTTCTCGTGCAATCTACTTAGTCACATCGACCAAAAACTTCAACTTCTGTATGTAAAAACAGTGTTGCACAAAAAGTGCACAGAGGTACATATTTTTATGAGACCAGGTTGGTGTATGGATGCTTTCCTAAAAAAGTTTTCCTTCTTCATCATTTGTCATTGTTCATTACCTAAAGGAAAATTTAAAACATGGTATAACACGTTCTCCCTTAATAGGATAGCATAACCATTTCAATTTCCTAGACTATTCTCAGTTTGTGAATAATGTTGGATATGACAAAACCAACTCATACTCACTTGGCTACACCGATAGGGCATTATTGTACAGAGAACGGATCGTTGTCAGTATGATGAAGCTTCGTTGCCCAGACGGGTGTTATCGCTGTGCTCAAGACAGAGCGATCCCTGTACAGCAGGCCTCACAGCTATTTTTTGCCCTCCTTCCATTCAAATGTCACAATTTTAAGACAAAATCCTCTTTTCTGTTCACAGCCGCAGCTCTTTGTTCTTGATTCCAGTCTTAGAAAACCTCCTTCAGCAACTTCTTTATGAACCTCTGCTATATTATTGGTTGAGGTGCAGTCAGGGTTTCAGTGGCACTTTGGCCTTCAAGGCACCCACAAATTAAAGAAAGGAAGAGAGGATAGCGAATGCTTGCAGGAGAATATAGGGTTCAGGATAAGATTTGACTTTATAAATTTCCAGAGCCAGAGGACAATGGCCGATTTTTTATGTGTCATAGTTTTGGATTCACTCACTGTGGTGATATATAATATCTTCTGCAGTGCCTTTTCCTGCCAGTCACCATCCAGTTGAATTCCAAACCGCTGGCAGTGTGAGATTTGATTAAGAGCGGCAATCCATCACCACCAATGACTGATTGCCAAAGTGATTTATTATTCCAAACATGTATTCAAACTTTGAATGAAAGTTCAGAATGATGCAGCACCATGGATGGGGCAGGAAAGGACGTTTCCTTTAATCTTATGATTGGATACTTCATATAACCACCATAAAGGGCATGGCGTTTGCATCTGCTGTCATTTAAACTTTAGAAATTATATAAAAATCCCTGACAGATAGTTCATGCTACTGTTTGTGTTTTACAGCGATAGTGGCTCTTTGTTTTAGCGAAGCACTTGAGTCACAAAACCATTTTCTGTTATTCTTTGCAACAGCAGAGTCGAACGATGGTTGCTGCTCGTTACACGCCATGTAAAGGTGGTATGGTTCACGGTCGCAAAACTGCTGCGTCATCGGGTTACACCTGCCTCAGTCATGCTGTAGGTGGGGGGGGGAGCTCATTTCTCATTGGTTCCCACTTTTTTGGGAACAGAAATGCTCTAAAACGGCAGCTTTGCCAGGCTAACTATGCTGAATGTAGCGTCAAAGGAAGTATGGGCGGGCCCAGGCTATCAATGAACAGTTGTACTTTATCAAACAATAATTAATAAATACTATTAAAAAAAAAATATATATATATATTGGACCATTGCTTGGATACTGTTTTATGATTCTGTCACGTCCTTGGATATATCTGTTTGCTGGTGTTTGGTGTTTGTTTGACCATGCTGTGTTTTAATAAAGCTCACAATTGGATCTACTACACTTGCCTGGCCCTTATTACAAATAGTTAACAATAACAGAACACATTTTGGTTTTTAGGTTTAGGCCAACTTTGATGAAAGGTTGGTCACACTTTATTGTGATAGTCCAGCCCAGTCTCACAGCAATTCGTACATATTTAAAGAGGTGGCTAAAAATGAATTTGTACCTATGAATGACCTACAACTAACCTTGCCCCTAAACCTACCCGTCACTGGGGTTTAGACAAATCGTACAAGTGAGTTTGTACGAATTTGTATGAATTAGCACAATTTTTCCACCGTACGTACGAATTGGTCATGAGACTGTGTAGATTAGTCCACTTTAGACATTCTACTAACTGTAAGCAACTTTGTAACTACATGTCAATTCTCTATAAATTTACAACTGCATGTTTACTAACTCTCAGAATAGACTGTTCGGGTAGGTATAGGGTTAGTAGAATAAATTGACATATACTTGCAAAGTTTCTGCTTCTTCTTAATATCTTTTAAAAGTGTTAGAAGATATTAAGCAGACAGGCTAATACTCTAATGACTGCTAGTTGAGATGTAGTTGAAAAGTTACTTACTGTTAGTAGAATGTCTAAAGTGGATTATCAAACTTTGAATGTTGACTACTGTATTTTAATTAGTTAGTTAGTTAGTTAGTTAGTCATTTAGTTAGTTGTATAGTAGTTTAGCAACAAACTGTCACTTGACCCCAAGCTAAAATTAATGGCTTTTTAATTTTAAATACATTTTAAAGTTTGTCTACTTATTTAAACATATTTAACATGGTTAATTTTATTATTACACATATACTCTTGAGAGTTCAGGAAATTGTGGGTATCGATATAATATTTTCATTCTGTCTGTGATAGAGCTTGCAGCCTTTCCAACTCTTTTACTCTTATGTCTCATCCCATAAATCATACATAAGGACAGACTCTAATTCAGCCTTGTGTTACTGTAGTGGCATATGCTAAAAACTGTTTTACATTGGCAAGACACAACACAATCCTCATCTATCCACTCTCAAACCAAAGCTAATCTTTCAGAGGACCGCAAAAATAGGACAGAGAACCTGGTTTTGGTTTGGACTGATCTCATATTCAGCTAATTCTGGAGACAAAGGGGAGCTTTCAAATTATGTAAATGAAAGCTCTGAATCTTAAGGGAACATTGGAAAGAAAGGACCTTTTGAAGAGAAGTATCTGATGTTAATATACTTCAGCTGACAATATTCATATCCACTATAATAACCCACTTACTCAAAAAAAAAAAAAAGAAGAAATGAGAATCTGGTTGTTGAAGACTGAATGAGGTGTGACCACTTGACTTTCTGTCAACTTAAGCATCACGGTTAAATTGGGATGAGGTCTAAAGCTAAAAAAAGGTCCTCAATCATTCAGCCGAGCAAAGATAGCGTGCATTGATGTTGACTAATGAGCTTCTGCATGCTAGAAATGAAATCTTTTCAGAGGTTGATAGCCTTTATGTCGTGAACAGATAAAGGCGTTTGCCACAAGTGTCTATTACACACTGCACCAAGATATAAAATGACAAAAGCAGAGAGAAAGGAAGCACTAAATAGCTTTGTAATGATATGTATTAGAAAGATAAAGATTATAAAAGATAAGCAAACACCAGAGTCTGATAATGTATTCAAGCCATCAGTGACTTCACCAGACTGAGTTATGAAACATGACTTTTTGTCTTTTGGAATTTGGGAGGAACTGAATAGCAATGAATCACACTGTCTCTATTAATCAAATTGCATTTGGCAGATGTCTTTTACATATTTGCTTAAATAACAGAAGTCTTTTGATTTACAAAGTACATAAACCTTCCTTTTTTAGAAGATGTTTATAAGATGTTTGTAGACAAGGCATGCTTTGCAGATAAAGTGCTCTTTAACATAAATTTTAGAGACATACATGTGTAGCTGAACAAAAAGGCTAACAAATATCAAAGCATTTTATCTGGGACTGCTGCTTTTAGGGGTGGTAAATAATGTAATAACTCTAATAAAATAAAGATAAAATCATACTTTCTAACAGTCATTTCTGAGTAAAAGGCGTATCTGAAGGTTTACTGAAAGTAATTGTAGCTTTTTTTGTAGGTGGTCTGATAACGTGAAACATGTTTATCAAAACAAAAGTTGACTTTGAGATAAGCGTTTTAGTGCTTTAGTTCTGTCAAATGTTTTGTAAAAAAAAAAAAAAAAAAGTATTTGCCTCATAATGAATGATCCTGCATAATCTGCATGCCTGTGAATATATTAATATGTTATAAACTGTAAGAGAGTGGCTCTGCATTAATACAACCATTAACATTTAATCAATGTTCATTAGTTCATGATATGCAATCAAGGCTGAAATGATGATGGTGTATTTTTTTTTTTTTACTGCCACTTTTATTCACAATAAAAAGTCATTCATTCATTCATTATGTGAGCAGACTAGAAGAATGAATTGTTGTATACAATAAAAGGTAAAGCAGATCTGCATTGAACACATAGAAAATGTTATGTTTTAATATTATATCTTTAGTCTAAAGGGATAGTTCAACCAAAAAATGTAAATGATCTTATTAATTACTCAACCTTATGTTATTCTAAACCCGTAAGATCATCGTTTAACTTCAGAAGACAAATAAAGATTTTTTTTTATTAAATCCTTGACCCTGCAAGGCAGAAAAGGGAAGGACATTATTTAAATAGCCCACATAACATCAACCTTGCTATAACATATTAACTTTATAAAAAAAAAGTCTCTGCTACACTTTCAGGTAAGCATCATAGTTCATTTGCATGGTCCTGTTTACGCAGGAGCCGGTGCTCTGATGTAGAACCTGGATGCAGCTTGTTACAATTAATGACACAATTTTAATTCTGTAAAGAGGAGAACTATCCCTTTAAGTGTTAAGTGTCATTATTGTCAACACTATTACTGCTTTGTGTTTCTCTTTGTATAGCTTCTTATGTGTCTCATGAGGTCTATACAAATAACATTGCACAGTACACTCTTAGAAGAAAAGTTTCAAAATGAACCTTTTGAGGTTCCTGGAAATTGCAACTGTGGGGGAACCTTAAAGGTTAATTTTTGAAAGGTTCACATTTTGTAAAAAGGAAATGGTGTACTAACTCTATTTAGTCTAGTCTGTACAGTACATATTAGAAAAGGTTCATGAAAGAACTTTTACTATGCTGGGTTCTAATATGAACCTTTTTCCACAACAAAGGTTATAAAAATAACTGCAGAATAACCAGTGGATCATTATAGAATCTTTAAGTTCAACTTTGTACCTTTTTGATAGCTGGAAGTTCAAATTTGCACTTTTAAGTTCTTTTTTGAACTCCAAAAGTTCAATCTCTTCTATTTTTTTACATATGATTAGAATTTGAAATGCCCAGTGGTATCAGACATTTTGTAATTAACAACGGAGGCAATTGATGAGGTGCGGAAGAAATAATCCTACTCACAATAGTGTTTTAAGCACAAAAACCAGACAAATACCTTGAATTATATCATCTGATCGATGTCTTGAGGTGTAACTGTAGTATAAGCGGAATTATTGACTCTGGACCATTGACGCTTCAGGCCATGACCGCATTATTTTTCTAGTAATTCAACGACCCATTGTCAATTATTCCTTACATAATCAATATGTGTTTGACATTTTTAACCTTTTGACCTCACATAAATTGGGATGAATCCAATGCAGGACCTGACTTTTTTAAGAGCAACAAGACATCTTTGTTGACCCTGGAACAACATTGTGATTAATCAATCAGATTTGTTTAGACTTACAGTGAATGTGTGGTGCTTACATCATTGCCATTCATCTATCATTTCCTCTGGTTTTAGGTATTACTCATGGTTAAGGTTTCGTTGTAGAGATATGGGTAACACTACATTTTTGGATTAAAATGTTGTTCCAGGGTCAACAAAATACGCTGGTCTAGGAACACATCTAACTCAGCAAAATCAGGACGTGCTGAATCCAACAGCCGTCCAGTTAAAAACATTAGATTTCTCCATCTGAGCTCAAATCAAATGCACTCATAACTGTGATGGCTTACATAAGAGTATCACCACATGTAGGAGAGCTGCTCACAAAAACACAGGGGAGGCAGATGGAAGAAAAATACCTTATGTAAGCCATCAGCTTGTACCTCTGAGAGGAGGAATCCTCTGGCTAGATCAAACGAATCAGTGTGCAGTAAACTACATCGCACTATCTACACTGAAGTGCTATTTTCCATTTTCAACAAGCTTCCGGCCCCTGTCCCACTGCCTTCATCGTCCTTATGGGGACATATTTACCCATCCAGGCATCGCTATCCTTAGTTAGTGGGGAATGACACTCGGGTCTCTGAGGAGGAGGTTCCAGATTGGTCATGTGGCATTAGTTCAGCTGACTGAAACACAGAGAACTTCCCCGTCAGCAGTTTGTGAACTTGTTTTGGCTCACAGTTTTAGTGTCACAGACTGCTCTTGTTAAAAAACCTGAATTAACCTTAATTAAAAGATTATCACTTGCTGTGTTCTGCAGTAGCTTTGTTTCAAACAGCCAGTCTTTGTTAAATCATGTACCTTTTCAGTAGTGGAGCTATTTTATTGCTTAAAGTCTGTGTGAACCGGAAGTTTGTGACTGATTTGACTTCCGTATTGTGACGTACTTCTGAGAGAAACAGAATATTGAATGAGGAAAACAAAGGCGGTGGCCTGTTTATTTTCTTCTACAGCAAATTTGATTGTATGTAGTAAGATGTTTCATTCAGAAAAGAACATTGACAGTTGGAGGTGCGTGGTTAATAAGGTCATGCTCATGCATCAGAGAAGGCCCATCATTTTGGAGGGGAGGAGCATCAAATTTTGAATTAAAGATTACAAAGGCAATCTATTTTTTTGTGTGTGGATTGATATAGTTCATTTGGATTTCACATGGACTTTAAGTAGCTGGGTAGCATTGAGACAAGCTTTTGTTTTGTTCTCCCTGACAATTCATAACACGCCATATGAATATATGTTATGTCAGCTGCTTTGAATCGCAACTACTGTATAGTGAAGCCCAATTAATGAATTATCTCTCAGTCAGCTCTGTTTAATGAATTATAGAGTAGTGACGTCATATGACTCTCGCCCCGATCTGGCAGGAATCTAATTTTGGATTCTTTACTGTCATAGTAGGAAATGCAGCTTAATTTAAATTGATTAGGAATTTTATACAGAATATTTGACATATTCCATGAAAGAAAATAGGCCTAGTATTATCAGGAAGAAGACTACAGTGGTGGTGGCCAAACTTAATTAGATCAATACTATTTTCAGCATTTGGTAGTAGGAAACATCAGTTCACATTTCCAAACATTCAAACAGTGATATTTTTGTTTGCTCCACACAGATATGCTCTAATCTTCATCCAGTCTTCCTGGGATAACAAGAAACAGAATAAACAGACTAAATTCAGAAGAACTGTGGAGAACAACGTCTCCAAGACAACTCAAGAAAGCTGCTTGCAAAGTTACAGTACTGTTAGGGTTGGGTTGAGAGACGATGCCATCGTCCATCGCCGATGGCCGATAGACATCACGATGCTGAGCTGGCATCTTGTGGCTACACAGTCATACACAAGTGTACAGTGAGTACAGCAGGGGGCTCAGAACACAACCTTGAGGATCTCCAGTACTGAGGGTGATGGAGAACGACGTGTGTTTATCCATCCTTACGGCTTGCTGTCTGTCCTTCAGGATGTTGGAGATCCATCGGCACCTCCAATTGGATCAGCATTTTTACATACATTCTGCAGTCCAGGTGGCTTGTTGTGGTGTGGAGGAGGTGTGAGATGGCGTCCTCCGTGGAGCGGTTATGTCTGTATGCAAACTGTTGAGGATCTAGTGTGTCCGGTGGTAATGCAATGATGAAGCCTATGGCCAGTCTCTCAAAGCACTTCATATAGCAGTGTCTGTGTCTGCTTGAGGTGGAATATAAACGGCACTGGCGATGACCAAACTGAATTCCCGAGGGAGATAGAAAGGGCAACCATTTGATGGTCAGAAGTTCAAGATTCGGTGAGCAGGAGCGGGAGAGGGGAACAATCCTCACGCTGTCGCACAATCGGTTGTTCACCATCAGACACACTCCACCTCCCCTAGTCTTCCCCGAGTCCAGTGTCCTGTCCATGCGGTAAATCGAGAAGAACTCGGCCGGCTAGATGGCGTGGTCCAGTACCGCTGGGTTCAGCCATGTCTTGGTGAAGCAGAGAAGATTGCAGGGTCCGACTTTAAATTAAGTGTCCCTAATACATCTGTACTTCCATAGTAAGTATATGTGTATGTAGTATGTAAACACAGTGCAGGTACATAGTACCTACAGCTGTAATATTACTGTAACGTCACACATGTAACAACCCTCAGAATGGTATATGTAAGTACAAATGTGTAACAAGACATTGGTAACAACATTTTGTTAATGAAAGTACAAATGTGTAACAGGACTTTTTGGTAAATAAAGTGTTACACTTTATATTAAATAGACAATTGCTATGGATTTAACATGTAATTACTCTGATGTTACAAAGCAGCGAGCAGTAAATTTGGCTTTACATATACATTTTGTGGGCAGTAAAAAAGTGGGCAGTTACCATGTCTATACACTAGTATTACAGAGATGCACCAACTCAACCCACTTTACATGTCCCTAAACCTATCCAACTACAACCCCTGATTACCCCCTGTTCCAATTACTCTTATACATACTGCTGTCACAAAATGTACAAAGTGTAGGGACTTCATTTAGGTACCGGTAGTCGTTGCAAAAGCGGAGGGTACCATCTGGCTTCGGGACCAGGACAATGGGGCTGGACCACGGGCTCTGTGATGATTCGATTACCCCCAGCTTGAGCATCTGTTGAACCTCCTCCTCGACAGCTTACCGTAGGGCTTCGGGGATTCGATAGGGCCACTGCACTTTTAGCAGGTTGACATGGTAGATCTGGGTTGTGTGTCTTCATTCCTGGCTGTCGGACGCAGTAATTTACTGGGCCTACCCGTTCTTTTATGGTGTAAGGCCCCTGCCATTGCACCAGGAACTTACAGGCGGCGTTGGGGACCAGGACCATCCCCCTATCTCCAGGGTGGAACTCCCGTGGTTGGGCCACCCGATTGTAGTAGCGTTGCTGGGCTTGGACCATGTGCTCCCAGACTAATGACATGAAACGGTCTATCTTGTCCCTCCTCTCTTGAACATGCTCTTTGACTGTTCGGTGGGGTGCCGGCTGCTGTTCCCAGGCTCGAGGCCTGGGGCACTTCACGAATCCCGAAGAGGACATAGGGCAAGAGCTGATCCCAGTGTTTTGAGCCCCCAGGTGTCCAGCCATGGGGTGTGCATGTGCTAATTCCAGCACCGTTTCTGTCTTCTGTCTGTCACTAATAGCGTATTTTCCTGTGGGAGAGGGTGAGGGGCTGGCTGGACCTCCTGGTCCTCCACGATCCGAAATCGTCTTCCCGTTTCGCAACCCCGAAGGCTCCCCCTCCCGTGACCTGTTGGAATACATCAAAGAAGACATTAGAATCACGAGAGAGGGACTCACCATCTCTCCCGCTGTCTGTGATGGCGAAGGCTGGTCTGGGTCCCCCGGATGGACGGCGTCGGCGTGGTGGTCGGGCAGGCTCCACGGCTCGGGTCAGGGCCTCTTCGAACCCCGGGCAATCGCGTCCCAACAGAACGGGCACAGGCAGGTCCTTGATAACTCCGACTTCAATCACCTCCTTGGTGTTTCCCTTTTGTATCGCGACAGAGTATGTCGGCACCTATTGGTGTATCATCGTGAACACACGTTACTGGAAGAGCACCTTTAAGCGATGGCCGGGGTCCCAACACGTCGGGTCTCATCAGGGTAATACTGCTCCCTACACAGCTTTGTAGATCTTTTCATGTACTTCAACGGTGATATGCTGCGTCTCCTTGGGGACCTCTCGATGTACTGCGCAGCCTGCCATCCACTTGTCCGTAGGCATCGGCTCATCCAGAAGACTTAACGGCCTGTGCACTGCGCACTGGTTGCCCTCCTGCGAGTATCGCTCCTGGACCACCCTCCAGGGAAAGGACGGCGCTCTCTCCCCCAAATCCTGATGAAAGACTTCCTCCGCCAACTCAATCGCCTCAACCAGCTCGTTGATGGTCCGAGGACCCCTCATGCCGGCGGCTTGCGGCATGGTGCGAGGTAGGGTTCGCAGCATTTTATCCACCACCACTCTTTCGACGATCTGCCCTTCTGTGGCTCCTCCTTCCAAGAGCCAATGTTCGGCCAGCCTCATCAGGTCAGCCGCCTGGCCGCGGGCTGGCATTCAGACTTTAAATTCCCAGTCATGGAACAGCTGGGCTGCTGCCATCGAAGATAGTCCCAACCGGGAGAGAATCTCAGTCTTCAGCTTGTCATAACTGTGGACGTGTGCTAGTGGTAGGGAAAAATTGTGTTCTCATGTGAAACTTCTGTCTGTCGGTTTCTAGGCCAGTGTAATTGCCAACATTCACCACCAGTGTGAATACTGGCACTAGAGAGCACGACAAAACAGAATGGTAGGATGAACACAAACCCCAGTCAATCGCCTTTTTCTTTCCTCCAGGTCACGGTGATGAGTGCTCCAGTGATCCTCTGTGGCCCGGGCACTTAGTTCACGGCATATATTTTATATTGGTACGGCAGTGAACGATTGGCCCGGGCTGACGAGTTCCGATGATGGCCCTCAGTTGCCAGGGGGACGCTGATCGGTTCCCACCACACTTGTTACACACCGTTCTGAGGGTCGTTACATGTGTGTAGTTACAGAAATATTACAGCTGTAGATACTATGTACCGGTGTGTACTTACACTGTGGTTACATACTAGTATAAAATTTTTTTCTTCACAGTACAGTAGTTTTGGCAGGTTTTATACTCCTAGTTGAGACAAAAAACTCAAAAGAGCTAGTGAACCGTTTCAATTAAACAATTGGTGATATATTGAGCATGAACACTAGAACACAAAGACAGAAAAAAAATACATAAATTTCAAAGACGCTTTTAAAAATGCAAATACAATATGATTAACGAAATTTAACAAAAGGTGTCAAGAGCCAGGTGAAAAATCTAAAGCAATTATTATCACTGTAGAGTATTGCTAGTGCAGAGTTGTCCCAAAGGAGAACTACCCACAATCCTGTAGTGTACATTAGGGGACTGTCAGAGAGTCTACAGTTAGACCCAAGGCAAGATCTCAGCAAAGCCATCACACAAATGGGTAAAGAATCAAAAAGCAGCCATGAGCCAGTGGGGAAATAAAAGAAGCCAATATGCATGAGCTGAGGTTCAAAGGCTGATGAAAAGGTGCACAGGCAGAATTAGATTTTTTCCACATTGACAATGCAGGAAAGAAGTTAGGCAATGTGGAAACAATCCCAAAGCTCAGAGCAGATAATAATGACTGTAAAAAAAAAAGTGTACACTGTCTCAGTCTGTAAAAAACAACAGCTGGATTTTGCACATTAAAGGGATTTGAAGTGTGTTGAGACGATACCAACAATGTTTTTTTCAGGCAGATGGTGTATTCATGGTATTTCCAGCAGGGTTAACTGGACCGTGATAACCAGTCAAACTTTACTGTGTTTATGAAAAACCAAGAACGAAGACTAAGAATTATGGTCATGACATCTTCAGTGGTAGCTATTACAAAGAAAATGCATGGACCAAACAACACACTAACATGAGAGAAGCGATAATGAGTAAAACAGCTCTTTATGTTACTGATACTAAGATTAATTACCCATGTAAAGAGCTTGCAAAGCCTCCCTGAACCATAAACAAAAATGACCAGACACAGAGAACAACATTCATGTGCAACCTCAAGAACAAAAAATTACGCTAGTTTTACACTGTAAAAAATAAGTGTAATTTTAACTGTAAAGTCTTGTAAAAAAAAACAAAAAAAAAACTGTTATTAGGTTAACAGTAAATTCCCGTAATATATATAGGGAAAAACTGTAAACATCTAACCAAAATTAAATGTAAAATTGATGCTAATTTTACAGTAAAAGGTTATTAATTGTACAATTTTTTGAAGTAATTACATCAATGTAAAATTTACAAATAAAAACTGTAAACTGATATTCCCAGAATTCCCTGTGTGACACTCCACATTTAAAAAATATTTTGCTTAAATAATCATGTTTTTAAATAGTTTTTGTTATCATTTATGAACATTTGGGCTTTCATGAATGTTTATTGCATTATTTAAGTGGCATATGTGTCACCATGATGGTGTTTTGTGTTTGTTTGAATAACTCTATGCACCTTCTATTATATGTATAGTATATAGTATATATACTGTAGTATTTCTGCTTGTGGTGGAGCTACTTGTGAAGAGCTTTGATTCTTCACATGGGTTTCTCTTTTATCAACTGCATTAATATGTGGGTTGTCAGTATATTTAAGAGTACAAACCCGATTTTAATAGCAGTGTGTGTTGAATTTCCTGCTTTAAATACAGATTTTCTTGTTTGCAAATTACAGTTTTATACTTTAAAATGTACAGGTTGCAATTTACACTGAAATACCAAATGTTAACTGATAATTGAGTTATTATTTGAATTATTATCATTCATTATAATCATCCTTAAATGTTGTTCTCCAGACTTCGCGCAGAAGATAACGTTTTTAATGCTAACGTTTTCAAAACATTCCACAAGCAATGCAATTATTTATAGGGGTTTTTTTTTCTAATGTTTATAGAATGTTCCATTAACAACCTTTTTTGCAGTGTACGATGTCTTAAAATGCGACTTCTTTAGGCAGCATTTTTACTTTGGAAGGATGCTTGTAAACCATTTGTGAAAGCTTGTTTTAAACAGTTGGAAAATCAGATTTTTTTTATCTGCACTATTATATTATAAAACGTTTTATAACTTCACTGATGCGATTTGGCTCATTTAAAAAAGAATAAGCTCACTGTTCCACTGTAACATTTCTTGTCTGTTTTGTTCCGTTTAAAGTCTGTGTTTTTGAATTCTTTGTTTAGTTTCGTTTTCATTCTG
>JAUMHQ010000083.1:4840451-4855756 GCA_032361165.1 Enteromius paludinosus
GCTCAGTTAGCACACAATTACCCAGGTGGAAACACTAGGAGTCAAAATTTATCACACACCAATCAGAACCTTCGGTGGAGATCAAATGACCAAAGTCAGCTTACAGTTTTTCTCGGGGGCTTTGGTTTCATTTCTCAGATCAGAAATTAAATTCTCAAAAGTACTTGCTCAAACTGCACATCATCTAGTCTCTTGTGCAGGTCATAAGACATTTCTCATTCTTTTGAACAATGAATGCTAGTTGCAAACATGTTAAACACTTCCTTAAACAATCCCTTTGTATGCTATTGGTCAGACATACAAATAGTCCCGCCCTAAACTCACCGCATTGGCTGAATCAGTGTTGACTCAAATAATTACATGACTGCTCAAACATCTTATAGTCTCTGAATAATTAACTTGAATACAACAACGTGTTTTAGCTTTGTTTAATTACACACTTAACCTTTAAGCCTCTGTGCCAAAGATCCAAATTACAGCCTTTTGTACCTTTTCTTTTACAGTATTTCCTTTCATAACCAAGCGCTGACGTGCACACATACACACATTGTTGGTTGCTAATTGCTTGCTATCATTCAGTCAAGATGTGATTTATAACTTGGGCTCACAGATGAATCTTAATGCCAAATCTCTCTCACCGGCAGATGAACAGATGGAGTGTACGATGATGACAGTACCGGGGATGTAGGACAGGACAGGGCACAGAGCAGAGCCGTTGCTCACATGGTGCGTGTGGGGGTGTGATCTAATTTGAATGCAAATTTTTGGAGGCATTCGACTTTGGATGTTCATTTATTCTGCATCATAAAAAATGAACTGTGTATTTTTCACATGGAAAGGATCATTTGAGTGGAAGAAGTGGAAGATAATGGACGCTATTCACATCCAGGGCCCTCAAGGGCTGGGGAGGTCGCTCCTAATTAAAAATGATGAAGGCGGTAGATAAAAACTTTGTGTGGAAGGCAATTGAGCATGTTCATGTTTTGTGGAGAATTTGAATCATTAGTGTCTGGGGAATACCATTCACTATAAGGCTATTTACAAGATGTGTCTTTGACCACGAAAGTGATCTTGAGAAGTATTGAGGTGTTTTATATTATCCATGGAATCCAAAATGAGATATTTGGAAGAATGTTCATGAAGCTGTGTTTCATATAAAGAAAGTGAATGGAGACCAAGGCTATTATTGTAAACATGTTCTACTTTGTGTTGAAACAACAACACTGAGGAATGCAGAATTGAAAAATGGGGACAATACCTGTGAAAAATAAAACTGAAGTAATTCATATTATCAATGGAACACATATTCGTGGGTCATTACCATATTACAACAATTTACTTAGCGTAATGGTCAAATTTATAACCATTTATATTCCAAAAGAAGATTTTATGCAGCCTTACCGTTAGTGGACAATCATTACAGTAAGTACGTAAGTAAATAGGATGAAGATTCTTGAAAGCTTCTCATTTTGTGCTGCATGGAAAAAGAAATGGCATGTGTTTGAAATCACTTTCTAAAGAATGACAGAACTTTCATCTTTTTGGGTGAATCCTTAAAAACCTCTACATGAGTAATCGGAGGAGTACAGACGATATTGCAACACTGATTCCCTCTGCAGAAGGCTTTTGATGCACCAAATCTAAAGAGACCAGTTTTGTGATTTTTGACCAAAGCGTTAAGAAAGTTTTTTTTATATATATATATATATCCTAACCACTAGGTGGCACAACACCAAGACACTGCAGGTATGCAGGTCATGCCTGAGATAACACAAACCAAGTTTGGTCTCAATACCCCAAGCCGTTGCGCAAAGATATCCTTAGATACATTTTTGCCTTCTTTTTATAGAATTCACGCTATTCAAGAACAGTTTGGCGAATCAACTTGAATTCGATAACTTTGCCCCAGCATGGTCTCGAGACGAACTGAGCCAATTTTGGTGGAAATCGGTCGAAAACTTATGTTTTACAAAAAATTGAAAATAGCAAAAAAAAAAACTAAACCTTACAATTTTAAAATTTTTGTATCCATTCAATGGCATGAGCCAAGGATTCAGAGGAAAAAATAATCAAAGGTTATTAGCATAAAGATGAGTGAAACCTTGGGCTGTCCACTTACACTTACTGTAACAATCATTACAGTTAATAAGTAAATAAATAAAGAGGATGAAGATAATGCAAACATTCTTGAGAAAGGTCATGGGTTTGGAATCACCGTGTTTCAATAATGACAGAGCTTTTTTTATCTTTTGGGTGAATCCTTATAAACTTCTACATGAGTAATCAGAGGAGTACAGACGATATTGCAACACTGAGGGATTCCTTCAGCAGAAGGCTTTGATGGATGACTACACACCATTAATCAGCACCTTCCTTTTGATCTGAGTCACTGGGTAGGTTTTGAGCTGAATATCTCAGGGTAATAACTCATTACATGTTATGTGTATTGGCTCACGGCAGATCTCCCTTAATATTGTTATGCATGATTAGCTTCCCAAGCCTAAATATTAATACTGACAGAATGTTTTTAGCAATGCTGGGGAGTGTCAATCTCTCTTGTTGCGCTGGATGAAAAGTAATGAGCATTATTTGACAGAAAATAATGTTTTTAAAGAAAAAAAAATACTGCCATTCTACTCCTGTGACTTACGTCTTCCGCCCTTTTAAAGAGTATCACAACTCACAGGGGCGTAGCACCAAACTCTGGGCCCTATGCACAAGCAGCGGCCATAGGCCCCCGAAAGCTTCTCAACTACCTACGACACCATTTAATACATCTCTGAACTGATGCATTTACCCAAAATATTAGCATTTACATTAGTTAACAACATTTATTGTGATCTTAAAATTATATTTAAAGGTAAATAAACTGTCACTGCTCAGGGGCCCTCCCCCCACTTGGGGACCTGGTAATTTAGTCCCACTTTTCACCCAACTACGACGCCCCTGACAACACAGCGCATACACGCTTTAACGTATTTGGCATAATCAGCCTTGTTTACATTCGGGGGGAAAGCATGTGCATGCACATACTCTGCGGTTGTTTACGCCAAAAGGAAAGCGTACGTAGGCATTGTGAAACTCTCTAAAATGGTGGAAAACGTAACTCAGGGGAGAAGAATGGTTGAGTAAATAATGCTATTTTTGTTTTCTTTGCACAAAAAAGTACTCTCCTAGCGTCACAAAACTGAAGTTGATCAACACAGTCTCACGACCAATTCGTACGCATTCGTACGAGGTGCCAAATTCGTGCTAATTTGTACTTATTTGTATGATTTGTCTAAATCCCCGTGACGGGTGGGTTTAGGGGCTGGGTTAGGTTTAGGTCATACAAATTCATACGATTTAGCCACCTCGTAAAATATGTACGAATTGCCGTGAGATCAGGTTGAGCTGATCCACTGATGTCACATGGACTGATGTGGCACACTAAAACTCAGTAGAGGAAAATAAGGCACACACTTTTAAGTCTCTTCATTCTTTCTGTGTACCACATATGCCATAGGTCAACCACTAAACAAAAACAAACAGTAAGACAGTAACTGCTTGAATTAAGCAGTAAAATGCATTAGAGATGCTTTGCTAACATTTGGCTTCATTACACACCATAAGAAAATAATTTCCTTGAGCTTTAAAACACAATACAATGGAATATGGCATTTGAATGTCAGTTTGTTTAATTTTGGATCTTCCCACTAATGCAACACACCATGTTAGTCATTACATTTCTACTTTTGTATGAATTGTCATTCACTCAATAGCATTTTTCTTCTTTAAATGGGCTATTTATTTAGAAAATGAAAAAAAATAAAAAAATAAATGGGACTGAATTGGATTTGTTAAAAGGAATGTAAACCTGAATTATTACATTTGTTAATATTTTCATGTCTGGTTCGCAGGCCTGTTAAATGCATGCTTAATTATATAACACAGTCATGCATATTAGTTCAGTTTATCGTGTATTAGTTTTTTCTTTGTATTTTTCCATGCATCAGTAACATTTGTAACTTCAGACATCATCAAGTAAAATTAGATATACAATTAAGAAGGCAGTTTAGTTAACTGAATGTTTGTTCTCTCTCTTTCTCTCTCCCTTCCACTTCCCTTCCTCCGGCCGGCGGGATTTCTCAGGCTGTTGAAAGCTTGTCACCAGACCTCCATGCGTTTCTGTCGTTCAGCTCCAGGGCTTGATACATCACGATGATAAAGAGCAGTAGGGATACGTTAATGCAAAGATGATGTCACATCTCCTTTAATTAACCCAGTGTGCGCTGATGCCCAGCTGCCTGACTCCCACAGGGAAGGAACGTAATGTAGCAGTCCGCTAGCTTTACTCTTATTCCTTTTGTATATTTGATGCTCAGATAAATATCACACTCCTTACATTAACGATCACACAACCCATAATAATGTACAAATCGTGGTGGAGGTAGATGAAACCTAAGTGGAAAAATCTGATTGAACCATAACAATAATGTTAAATCACAGTATTTTATTATTATTGTTTTTATTAATATTTCTATTTACAAGACGTTAATGAAACTGATTGCGCAAAAAAGAACCGTATCCATCATCAACAAGTTTGGTAAACAACAACTTAAGTTCAAGTGTATTAAGTGATGACAGAATTGTATTTTTACACTGAGAGGCTATGTGCTCCAATTTCATCTTGTGACACAATGCGAATGACAGAACACTTAAAATGTACAAATTAATAGTTCTAAGTTACTGCACATGTCTTATTTGGCAGGAAGAGCTTACAAAAGTTCCTCCAAATACAGTAAACGTCTTGAATCCAACAACATGTATAAAATATGTTGAACTACTTCTCTCATGTCTTTCATTCAGTTGAATAGAAATGAGGTGAAATACAGTCAAGATATTTCAGCCACACTTTATCTTATAAAAGAAAAAAGAAAAAAATGATTGTGTGTGTGTGCATCTGGTATTTATCACCTTACGGGGACCATTTGTCCCCACAAAGATAGGAATACCAGTAAATGTTGCCTTTGAGGGGACATTTCTTAGGTCCCCATGAGGAAACAAGCTTATAAATCACACAGAATGAGGTTTTTGGAAAGTCTGCACACAGTTGTAGGATCAGTGTAGGACAATCCAACATACAGTGTGTACAGTAGAAACATCATTACACCTATGGAATGTTCCCATAAAACATGTAAACCCAACATGTGTGTGTGAGTTACAGAAAGCGTGATTGCAATTTTTTATTATGTTATTGCATCGTACCTTGTGGCATGGCAAAAGTACAGGAAGGATCCTATTATAACATGAAAATCTAATACCAAATTCCTGAATTAAAACTAGCCTATTTAAGATCTAATCTTAACCCTGAATGAATAAATTATGAATGAATGTAACATATCTGTGTATTATTGTGTGTGTTACATGTGAATATCTTCTTTTGTGTTTAACAGCTAAACATTTTTTAATACAGGTTTAGAACAACTTGAGAGTTAGTTTGACAGAAAAACTGCATATGCTGGTTAGGTGTGTTTTGAAGCTAAAAGATTTCAATCAAGACTGCAAGACTGAGCTGGTCCATAGCTGGTTGTGTGCTGGTCTTAAGCAACTAGCTCCTGCTCAGGACCAGCTTTAACCATCTTATGACCAGCTAAGGAACGTCTTAAACCAGCTCAAACCAGCAGCCATGCTTCAGAAAATACCTAAACATAAGGTATGTGAAAAAGTTTGTAACCAGGCTGTTTTGAGTCACCATTGACTTCCTTATTTTGTCCTGCTATGGAAGTCAGTGGTGACCCAAAACAGCCAGGTTACAACCTTTTTTCAAAATATCTTCCTTTGTGTTCGGCAGAAAAAAATTAATTCATACAGGGTGAGTAAATGATGACAAGTTTTCATTTTTGGGTGAACTAGAGCATATTAGCATTAGGCGTAAATGAGAGTGTTAGCATGTCCTCAAAGGAGCAGTTAGCATTTTTTAGCATCATGCTAACAAAAACTTAAAACTGCATTAAATTTAACGAGCAAGCATGCATTAAATGTTTCACAATGGAGGAACGTAAATCCAAACTATACAACAAAGAACAACTGCAGTAAACTGACAATGAATACAGTGAGTTGTGCAGTGCAAAATAATACAAATAACGATAAAACAACCACTATTACAACAATTCAGACTATTACCAAATCAGTACATACACAGTACTTCTGAAAAAACGTATGAATGTAAAAAAAATCTTGTTTTGATAGAGAACATGATGGGCATAATTTGATCAAAAATAACGGTGCACTAATGTTTAAATTCTAAACATGAGAGTACTTATAAATTTAAACTAATATATCCAAAAAGCAGATCTGGACTGGTCGATTAGCCACATAATTCAGTTATGCCTGTGAAATAAAACACATGCTACAGTACATCTCATCTTTGACCCAGTGTCTGGGAAGAAATTCTTCCCCCTTCATGTCAGAGTAAGTGTCAGACAGAAGTATAGATGACAACAAAAATAATGACAAGTAGGTTGAGGATGGCTCCAACAATCTCCAGAAAGGCCAGGAGGACTCTTCCCTGCTCTCCTGCCTCTCCTGTGGTCTCAGTGTCGTGATCGCATACAGTAGTTCAGCATTTTTGCCTGGTGGGTCAGAGTCTTTTTGACGCTGGTCTGCATGAGAATGACAAATCCCTTTTACAGAGAGCAGAACAACAGGTGAAAAGACTAATTTAGCACATGAGCAAGGGTGATATTTATGATATCATGAAATCTTTTCATTTTGGACATAGAAGTGCATTACAGTGACTACAAGGCCAGATTCTACTAAACACCTCCATGTGAGGTAGACTGCTGACCCCTAGTGGCTATTTCATCCTATTTTATCTCAACGGCTTTAACTTTCTATGATCATGTTCGTGCAAGGTGCTTACCTCACACAGCATCTGGAAAAGTTCCTCGCCTTGAATCTTCTTATCTGGGAAAGATTGTGGAATATTCCGCCTTACCTTTTTCCAGGACTCCAAGGTTTGGCCCTTCTCAGCCCATTTGTGTATTATTTAGGTCCATCTTCACATAACATGTGCTAACCACGGCTATGACTGAGATCTTTGAAGTCTTTGATTTCTTAAAGAAAATCATCTCCCAAAAATCAGATGAGCACAGTCTATTGTGTGCCACGAGTGTTGAGCCAGTGATTTGGTCTCTGAGGCTGTGTCACTAATGTTTTTATTAACGCCATGGAAATACATAGCCAACTGACACTTTTAGATTGCCAGTCCTGGGTGTTCTTGAAGATGAAGCTCTGGCAGCTGCTGTAGTACCTTCTTCTTGCTCAAGTCTCAGCTGTCTGAGTTCCTTCGGAGCAGAGGTGTCAGATATTCTTCAGGCACTGGCACCAATGACCTGATTCTGCTGGCAAACCAAATCCACATGGAGAAGAGGGGCATTCCTGCACCCTCTACCTCCTATATTAGAAAAGATGGTGTTGCCTAGCAACCAGCTTAGAGGGAAGCAAAGGAGTGCTGGGATGTGAAGGCTTTTGAGAGGCCGGTGAACATGGAAACCATGCCGGCAAATTGAAGACAGAAAGAGAACAAAATAGTCCTAATCATTTAAAGATTTTCAAAAAGTAATGGAGATGTAAAAACTATTCCTATGCAGTACAATACAATATTTTCCCCTAACACAGAATATACTTAGAATATCATCTAATTTCACAATATATTAATGAATGCCCTTTTTTTATGATCATCAAACTCCAGATTTTGCCAAGGACACTGCTTTTCAATAACTACATGGAATATACAACAAATTAGGAGTTTAAATACGAGTGAAGAGATCAATCTTATACAAGGTTTTTGTAAGGATGACCTGCTCATGTATTTTATCTCGCAAATCTGCATCTTTATACATCTTACTGTTAAGGTGGAGTAAGCAATGTCGCTGGAGGCGACTGGAGAATATTAAATGAGTAACTGGAACAAAGGTGTTGAGCATCATCCTCTCTCTGGAAGGACAACTTTTCAACATAACATGACAGACACGTCGCAGAATGAGGAAGAAGGAAATGTGTTACTTCTAATGACATCAGATGTGTGCAGAACTCTTGTGACACACCCAGGAGCTTTAGCTTCAAACAATAGCTTTAAAATATTTTATTGACAAACATCTAAAATACATGTAATAATACATCTGAAAATACAACATTTTAAATATGCAGTGGTCTAGCATTAGAGTATCTGAAATAAAGACGAGCATACTGCGATAGAAATGTAATCATCATGTGTAATACGGTCATTCTAAGTGTTTTACAGTGATTTTTCGGAATTGGGGAGGATTGACATCACTTCCTTCAGTCATCTGAGGAGTTTGGTCTTCAGCAGGTCAAGTCACTCTTCACGAGTCAACCTTTGGGAGGCTCACAATGGACAGTCATCCCAAAGATTCCTACTTCGACTCTTTTTCTTGATCCAGGAGAGCCGATCTGATTCCCAGCTTCTGTAGTTCCTCTACCAGATCTCCGCTCTGATGCATCTGAAGAAGAATATCGCAGCCGCCAACAAACTCGCCGTTGAAGAACACCTGTGGAATCGTCGGCCAGTTGGAGAAAGACTTTATTCCTTTTAGGGGAAACAAAGTCAGGTGTCAGTAACATCACATGCTTAGCTCTTACAAAAATCTCTGGAATTCGTTTTATGCAACTTAACCATTTGCTTCACTTTTTAATTCCACCTAAGCCCTTCAGAGTCTAGGCTTGGCTGTTTGGAAACTGAGCGCAGTCGTGTAAGGTTAACACCCCTCTCTTCCTGCTGCACAGGACTGATAAAGACAATCAGAGCCGACAGGAGCGCTGCTGCCGTTACCCTACTTCAGCTTTACGGAGCACACTAACAAGCTTCAGAACCCAACAAAACCTACAGAAGCCCGTTTTTAGTCACAGATGACTGCAGATTCTGTAAATCAGGAGCTTGAAATATCAGAAACCAAACGTGAAACTCTTTTTTTTAGATGACTCAACGTTGCATAATCGAAAACATTTTTAGTAATAGCAATGAAAAAATAAATAACACCAACAGCTTATTTGTTTTTTATTACTACAAGACATTATAATGAGCTGAGGAAGTTTGTCATTTCATGGAAAGCCAATGCATTCCTGCACATATATGTTTCTTATTGAAATGTTTACGAGATATTAATATTCAATAAAAATGATTATTATGGTTTCTAGAAAGTATTTTGAGATGGTTTCTCGTAATGACTTGACATCTATAATTATTAGAATCTATTAGGAGGTGCTTTTATTTCCAAATAATCTATTGCTACAAGTCACTGTTAGAAAATGTTAATTAGATTAATGTTTTTCATTACAATTAGTTTCTCATCGTTACAAAACAATTATTTGGCATCTCAAATAACAAGAATCTGACTTCTTATGAAGATTTTTTTAAAGAAAAACCAAGGCATTATTACATGAGAGCTTATTATTAATGAGATGATTAATTAATATTACAAGATAGTATTATTGCTAATATTAGTAATACCAAATTTAATGAACTTTATTGTAACAGTATTAATATTTCGTATTATTTAAGTATTTAACTTTTCATATAACATTTCATGTTTGGTATATTAATTTTTTTAAATGATTTAACATTTCATAATGAGTAACTTCAATAATAATGACTTTTTGATTATGGAGACGTTAAGTAAATATTACCAGAAACTTACTCTCTTGGAATAACTTGAACCCCGGAGAAATGTACTAAGTTATTTACTAATTTACTATTATTAAAGAATCTTTTTTTTTTAAATTGTTTCTGAATTTTAAGACCGTGAGAACTCTGGGAAAGTTTATACGCCATTATTTTGAGTGTCTTCACGATTAAGCTTTCAAACTCGAGTCAGGTCTACCATCTGACCTTCTCTGATGTCCTGGTCGTCCAGCACGTTGTAAGAAGCGTAGCCGTCGACACCGTGCATTCGGAGTATCTGGACGACAGCGTTGCTGAAGCCGCACATAGGCTGTGCAGGGGTGCCTTTCATGAAAACCACCACTTTGTCCTTCTTCACCATCTCCTCCAGATTCTTCAGCGCCGCTGAGGAGGAGCACATGAGGCGGGCCCAACCAGACAGCAGCTCTCCTTTAGTCTGCGCTGTTCTGTATGGCCACGCGTTCGCTCGAAGACACCGAGCTGTCGATCTAATAATGTTGTTCATCGTACAAGTCTGAAGGGTTTGGGAAAGACTTGAAGAGGCTTAAATACGTTTGACACTTTACCTAATACACGCCACACAGAGCCTCGCCGAAGTAACTTACGGGATGCAAGCTCCGCCCCCTCGAGTATAAACACTCCAAGGATGAATGCTATTGGGTCTCGTATTTATCTTCTTCTCTCTGATTGGTCGAATACTGCGCCAGTCATGACTGTTAAAAAAATTGCTTTTACCGTGATCTCTGACAGCTTGTATTTTAGCAGCGAAAAGTATTTTATTAAATGTATCCACTGTTACATGTACCGCCGCTGTCATTTAAAAAGGTCTGTTTCTTTTACTTGTAAGAAGTAATTAGTGGAGGCGTTTACATCCGGTTACAATGCGGCCTTTCTCTTCCGGCACGTACTCGTTTCCGCGAATCGGTTCTTTCGAACTTTTTCTTTCAAAGATCCGGTTCAAATAAACGACTCAGTGATTCCTCTGTCTTATCTCTCAACTCCACCATTTTATTTCAGTTTATTTTGTCTCGTTGATCCAGTCTATAAAATATGATCACATAAACCCGATATAAACTAATATAATAACCTTTTTATTATTATTATTATTATTATATAAAGTGAAATTATAATTCATGCTGCATACTCCGGTACAGTAGGTGGCGGTATGCACCTGATATGTCATGATTGCAATCGGCCATAAAACAGGAAGAAGAAGTTCGTGTTTGGGGAAATAGAGCGGAGAAACATCCAGAAGGTGGCGGGAGTATGAAGCTTACGGATGCAAGCCGCCGTTAAAATCCGAAGAAGAAGAAAAAAGTTCGCGTTTGGATTGGTAAAGTCCACGTGTATTTTCAGACCCGATGTCAGTGCAGTCTCGAGATGCTGTCTCCTGTATCTGCAGTGGCTGGAGACTTATTGAGGCTGCACAGATAAAACAGAAGGAGCAAAAGGCGTGACTTCTCTAGATTCTGAAGGTTTACGTGCGATATTCTTTCAACAAATCTCGTCCTGTTTCCACGGCGGTAATGGTTTGTTGTGTACCGTTACCAATCTAAAAACAGGCAGAGTAAAGCAGGGGCAGTCGGATATTGTCTGTCAGGAGAAGCGCGCCTTTCAGACACTTGGAATTGCCACAATTAAACGTTGTTTTACATTAAGAAAGCGTATTTTTTTTTCAATTCAGACTAACCTTTGTCTTGTTTCTTGTTTTTCTTTCTATCTATAGGTTTGTCCGGATTCAATCGGAGTCTAAGCCACCGTTGATCACTATGAGCTCAAATGTGTTTATTTTTATACACCCTGTTGCCTTTTCTTGACCTCATTGTTTCCCAATAAAACAATTTATGCAAGTTGGGTTTTTTTTTTTTCAGATTTGCGTCATGTTTGTTTACCTTTAAATTAATAGTTCAGACTTTAATGTGTCTAATTTTGGCCATTGCACATTTAATTAGCAAGATAATGGTTCGTTGCTTCAGTAAAACCGTAGTTGTCACTCTTATTGCAATGAATGTGGTTTTTTGGAAGGCTGCATTCAGCAAAATAAGCTTCATGTAATCTGTGCTGCAGGGCCTAACGTTACAGCA
Source organism: Enteromius paludinosus (assembly GCA_032361165.1). Lineage (NCBI taxonomy): Eukaryota > Metazoa > Chordata > Actinopteri > Cypriniformes > Cyprinidae > Enteromius > Enteromius paludinosus. The sequence continues at coordinate 4,852,221 of JAUMHQ010000083.1, forward strand.
AGGCTTGATGTACCATTTTTACATTGAACCCACTGCTTGAGGGTGGCTTGTCAGGTCTTTTCAAGTTCATACAGGTGGTGTTTATCACTTTGACTAAATTTCGCATTCAGAAAGTGTCTGGTCTCCATTTAATATTCATACCCCCAGTTTCACAGACAAGGCTTAAGCTAGTCCCAGACTAAATTGCATGTTTGAGCGGTCTCAGATGAAAATATCTTGCTCTGACGTATCTTAAAACATGTCAGTGTCGTTGTTCTGTGTTAAGATGCACACCTGTAATATTTTCTTATAAGGCATTTTTGTAAAAGTTGCTTAAATATCTTTATTTATCTAATGCCTAGTCCTGGCTTAAACTAAACCCTGTTTGTGAAACCGGGCCAAACTCTTTTAACCCCTGGACTTGGTTTAAGCCTTGTCCTAGACTAAAATGTAATTCTGAGCTATTTTAACTGAAAGAAACATGCACTGGTCTTAAAACATATCAGTGCCTTTGTTTTGTTTGTTAAAGTTAATAAAAATGTCCAAATTGGGCAATCCAGATTCTCTGCATTATCATATGGTACTTTAAAGGTTTCTGTATTTATTAATATATATTTTTTTCAAAGTAAGAGATTTTTGTTTGTTAATTTATTGATTTAAAAAATATATATTTAGAATATACATTATTTTAATTTAGAAATAATTATTTATTTTAGAAAATATATTTTAATATTTAATAATATATTTGGACATATTGTTCTCAAAAAGATCTTTGCAAAAGACATTCAATTAACCTTCATAAAACCTGCAGGACCACTAAAAATGCCTTTCTGTGCATTTTGTAATGCTTGTCAACACTTTTACTCTTTTTGTATTAATCCATTGACTCGCTGAATATAATGCAATTTGTTATACGACAACAAAAGAGTCACAGACTTTCAACTGTACACCATTACAGAGTTATGATGAGGGTTAAGATATGTTTTTGCCTGTAATCTTGAGCAGTCATGTTATGAACAAACTCTCATTCAAGTATCCACTTGTTTTATTTGTTTGAAGTGAATGGGTAAAATATCAACACATAAAAGCTAAACTATGTCTTACGAATGAATACTAAATGTTAGCTTGAGGCGGTGAAGGGTTTAGAGGAGCTGTCTGGGGTTCATGCAGGTGTATGGAGGAGGCGTCAGCGTGTGCTGGCAGGAGCTGACGCTCAAAAATACTTCCTCAATTCTTCCTCTGTTGCTAAACATGGAGTGTGTTAGTGACTTATAGACATCGTATCGTTCCTGTTCAGGATGTCCTCAGCGCTGACAGATGAACTTGTTGGCAAAGACAAGAAATGCAGACAAAAAAACAAAGGTAGGAGAATCAACAAGCTGTCTATGCATAACTGACATCTTCCTAAAATGTATTTTCTATACACTGACAATTTTGGATGGATATGTTTGAGAATAGACGATATTCAACATGTTTTAAGTTTCAGGTTTGCTACATCATATGTGACATATTGTTTGTGCTAGCACATTTAAATATATATATATATAAACAAACAAATTGCAATAGAAATGTAAAGTGTAAGCATAAAGAAAACATTTGTAACAGAAAAAAAGCAAGATATTTTTTTTTTTAAATTTTACAGACTTCCTTATTTATTTTACTCGGTGCATATCTCTTGAAATGAAAGTGAACCTGCTTATACCTGTTCTCACACGTGCTAAACCTGTCAAAGTGTTCTGAAATGACAACATGCCACTCACACAACTTTAAACTTCACATCTGTGTTGTATCCATGCTCTTATACTTCTGTGGATTTTTTTTTTACTACAGATGAGAAGCAGGCAGTCCAAGAGAGAACTTTTACCAAGTGGATAAACATGCACTTGAAGAGAGTGAGATCAATATCAGTGTATTCAGCTGCACAAGACCCTCAAAACATGATTTATGTATTATGTCTTTAAATGACGTTTCCCTTATAGCTTATTACTACAAAAAAAGTATCATGTTGTTGTTTTTCTCTGTTGTAGTGTGACCCACCTTTAGAGGTTCGTAGCTTATTCTCTGATATTCAGGATGGAAAGATTCTCATGGCTCTTCTAGAGGAACTGTCAGGCTGTAATATGGTTTGTCATCACATATTATACTAAAAAAAAAATCAAGTTTGTACACTATAAATCTATAATTCATAGATGTGGCTTTTATGTTCTTCAGCTTGATAAATTCAGGCCGTTTCCACATCGCCTCTTCAGACTCAACAATATTTCTAAAGTCTTGAATTTCCTCGAGGACAGAAATGTAAGTGCTGATGTGATTCATTGGTTGATTTGTTAAACAAATAAAAAAACGATTCCCTCCCCACGACTTGTGAATTCTCTCCCTTTAGGTGAACTGAATGGAAACATAACAATGATTTAATTAAATAAAAGATTTAATTAGTAAAACATGGTCAATATCTACATTTGCTCGTGTCGTGCGAAGGGGTTAAATGTAACCGTTTGCATTATTTCTTTCACAGGTCAGCCTTATAAACATTGACGCTAATGACATTGCTGATGGCAACCCTTCAGTTGTTCTCAGGCTAATCTGGAACATCGTTGTGTACTATCAGGTAAAGCACACTATCATTGTGTAATGGTGATGAAAGGATGAAAGTGTTTGGTATTATTGTGAGCTCAATCATTTTCCCATTCTAAGATTAAACAGGTCACAGGAAGCCTGGAGAAGTTCCCATCCACCTTCAGTCTGCTGTCATTACCTTGTGGCAGTGATTCTTCAGGTCGCAGTTCTCCAACATCTCCTGGAGATGACAGTTTTGGCACTCTACCCTCAAAAGGCAAAAGGTCATCTCAAAACCTCAAGTACCGCAGTACAGCTATAAAGACTCTGCTTAGCTGGACACAGAACTGTACTGCAAAGTAAGCCAATTCATTTTCTGAGCCACAATAGTATCATATCATCAAATTGTTTATTTGAAAGATTTTTTTTTTGAACAGCCAAAATATGCATCATATACTTACATATACATAACTTGCCGTGAATTAAATATATTTTTTTTTTTTGTCTATGAAACACAAAAGGAGACTGAATGTCAACATCCTCCTTTTTGTAGCCGAAATAGTCCCAAATAGATTATTTCAATCACTGTGCAGGCAGGCGGGACGTGCATGTCACCCAGCAACAAGCCATACAACAAACTCGTGTTTACTGTGTGCTACCGTTCTCTTAATGCACCATGTGCTTCTACCCTTCACATCGTATGTTCTGTGGCTATCGCTCACGCGCACATCGCGATGTCGATGTCAAAACAGAATATCGTTCAGCCCTAGTACCAATATGTATACACTGCATTTGCATACTACATAGACATCTAGTTACTATGTAAGTAGGTATTAGGGCCACTTAAAGGTGCCATAGAATGCATTTAGAGAATATTTTAAATTGTTCTCTGATATGTACATAGAAGGTATGTAGTTTAGGTAAGGGGAAAAACTGCCCAGAAACGGTTTTACAGGTCCATTTACAACCCTAGAATTTGACCCTAGAATGAAACAGTCTGT
>JAUMHQ010000083.1:4938324-4948942 GCA_032361165.1 Enteromius paludinosus
TTGTCCCACTTTCCAGACAAATAATTCGTCGCACTGCGCATGCGTGAAATGCGTTAAAAAAATTAACGTAATTAACGGCAAAAAATAATTAACGTCGTTAACGCGTTATTTTTGACAGCCCTAATAAATATATATATATTTTTTTTATTTAACTGAATTTTATTGTTTTATACTGCAAAAATGATGCAAAAGTAAAACGCTTTAGTAAAAGCACCACTTTTTTTTATGTTTTGTTTTGTTTTTATTTATTAATTTGTTTTTTTGATCTGTTCACACATCGAAAATAGATGATAAACCATAATCCATGTCCATTTATATCCATTTCTCCATGCCAGTCTCCTGCTGGACCCATTTTGCTCTGTGCAGTCTTATCATGGAAATCAATAATAATGAAAGAAAGTGCTCCAGATGAGATGGCAAAACATATCATCTTATATCTCTCAAGCAAAGGAGTCAGATTCTTTGAAACCAGCCTTTGAAATCAATACCAAACCATAATACCATAAACCATATTTATCCGACTCAATGAAACTAAAGTGAGACCCGACCAGCCTTTCATACAAAGTGGAGCTTGAAACAGCATATGGGGTCTGCAAATCAATTAACTGATCTTTAAACACTAATTATTAAGTGAACAGTAATTTTCAAAGATCTCATCTCATTTCCATTCCAGCACTGCCATTTACACATCCTTTATTAAAATATGAACTAACGTCATCCTTCTGTGTGTGAGGGCCTTAAGCATTTCGAGTGAGGTGATTTCATACACATCAGAAATGTGTAATCCCATCACTGATTTTTATTGAGCTTGAGTCAGACATGTTCTCCTGCGAGACCTCCGTCTCAAACAGGCGTAGTCAATTTCTTCGAAGCACGTTGGGTTGTCTTGACATGTCGAGGACTGAGGGAATGAGAATGCTATCATCAAACAAGACCTTAAACTCATTCTGAAAATCTAATTTATCAGACAGACACTGCAATTATAATGGAAAAGCTTTGTGCCGCGATACATCATCGCAGAGTCGCGTGTTTCCACCATTGGTTTTGATTGAGATGTTTCACGAAGAGATATTAGAAATGTTTAAATAATCACATTATTTGGCCGGGCAATCATCATTTTAGACACTTTGATAAATGCGCCTCAATGAAAATGATATTGTGGACTAATCAAATTGCTTTCTGTAGAAGCGCTGTTGTCAAATGCCTCCATTAGCCTTTGTGATGGTTTGCCCAAGAATCAGCTAGTAAACAAATCTCTCAGCTACAGATGGTAATGAATCCACAACAAATGCCAGAGAGCCTCGCATGTTTCCACAAAACACCTGCAACTGGATGAAGAACACCAGGATGTCTTGTCGACGAAGTATGGAGCAGCATACCTGGTCTCGTGGAATAAACACTCATTGGTGCACTTTTTAATGCGACTTGACCAAGTATATATTATTGCAGTTTCCACAGGAAATGAACACTAGAGGCAATAAAACTCTGACATCATTTATCTCTTTTCCACACAAATGTACAGAGTTTGATTAATAAAGCTGACTTGAAGTAATTAGCAGTAATAAATGGCTAATATTCAATATTCATGATAATCAGCAACTAATAGGTTATAACTCAAAAATAAATAGTTGCCAAAAACTTTTTTTTTTTTTGGATGTGATTACTTGCAAATAATTGTTTGAAAACAATACAAAGAACTCAGGCACATTAAGTGCTTGTAACTGCTAAATTGTAAAGTTTACTGAAGTATTTAAAAGGATGAGCTTCTGGAAAATAGTAGAAACATTCAAAAAACCAGAGAAAGCCAACATTTGTTCAGTGGCAGAGGTGGGTGTAGGTCAATGACCTGGACATCTTTGTGTTTAAAAACTCTATTGCTAGAGACTGAATTTCCTGATGTGGGTTCTGAGGACATAAACTTATCTAATATGGCTTGGCATTGGAATAGCTTGTGTGGGAGTACACAATCTTCATAATGTCGTGTTCTTGCTTTCCCATCTTGAGCACTTGAGCTGAGATCTTCAGTCATGAGGTTACGGTTTAATCAATACATAGAGATTGACTTGAATTCTGAACAACTCGAAAAGACTTTCCCCTGTTCACCAACACAGTCTAACTCCAACTCATCACATTTTGACGCGTTGTCAAGACCCTTTTGTGTCGCTTGCGTTGTCTTCCATTGTTTTCAGGTGTTTGGCTTAATGTAATGGTTTGCAAGCATATATAAATTTATTACATAATGTTTTATTTTTGTTGGAGCATCAAACCCCTCCCCTACCCTAAACCTACCCACCTCTGAACAATATAAACACACACAGGCAAATGCAGTCAAAGGTATTTATTGCACAAACTAATCATAAACAAGCAGTATAAATACATTACAAACAAGTCGTGTCACATTCCAAGTCTTCTGAAGCCATACAAAGTCTTTATGTGAAGAAGAGTGTAAAACACAAGGTTTTAATCACTAACAATGATCCTGCTCTGTTTATGCGCTTAAGTCTCTTTCAGAAAACATACTCCTGTCCTGTAGCATGACGCAATTTTTGAAATTGTGCAGACTGCACCAGCGCACAGGAAGTATACGGAAGACGGAGACAGCGACCGCATCTATTCCCCTCACAAATCAATCGTTTTGCCTCAAAAGACTTGGAATATTAAAATCTTTCGAATAAATGATTTCAGTGGTTGCATCTGCCTGCCATATCTTGTGTTTTGTTGACAGATTGTAGGTTTAGGGGCAGAATTTGGGTTACATGCTCATAAAGTTTTGACTGTTTACATTGTAAAATCACACTCCTACATATATGCAGTAATGCCATTGTTTTTACCCAATATATATTTTAATTATGATGATAAAATGTAAAAAAATATTGCGTCTTCATATTGACTCAAAGAGTTTCCTAATTAAAACAATGGAGAACCCTTCACATCGAAAAGTGACCAAAAAGGGGTACCTTGAGCTTCAGAAAGTGAGGGTTTTGACCAAACCTCAAAATGTGACGAGTTGGAGTGAGACGGTGTTGTGTGCACAGTCATCATCATCATCCTTCTATTGTGCTTTTTTTTTTTTCTTCTAAAGGAGGACATGACATGTGGCTAGTTATGGTAACCCATACTAGGAATTTGGGCTCTGCATTTAACCCATACAAGTGCACACACAAACCAGTGAGAAGTGAACAACCACACACATACACACCCGGAGCAGTGGGCAGTGCTGTGGCGCCCGGGGAGCAGTTGGGGGAACGGTGCCTTGCTCAAGGGTATCACCACAGTCGTGGTACTGTAGGTGGAGAGAGTGCTGGTTATTCACTTTCTGTTGAGCTTTAAGTCCAAAAGTTATGTAGAGTATTTTATTGTCAAAATGGTAATTAATGCAAAAAGAAAAGTTGAAGGTGAAAACTTCACTTGTCACTACTAGAACAGTTCAGATCTGTGGAAAAGGAAGTTGAAATGACACGGTTACATAAAAAAAAAAGTTTTTTATAGCAGTTTAGCATTTGTTTAACACTATCAGGTAGGTTTAGTGTTGAATTTGGTGTAGGACATATTAGAGATATATAACATGATAGAGCATTAACTTTTAGCAACAGTCCAAGGATATTTCAGTTCTGAACCCAAGCAATATATACCTATATCAGTGTAATTAAATGTGCCAGGGTTTACATACTGAACCTGTGTTTTAGCGCCACTCAGTGGACATTTCTCACAAAATGTACAGAAAAGTACATAAACACTGTGATGTACAAATGTGCACAGTGTTACGCCCATGCTGGGCTCCACCCTCTCTCTCAGTCATCTCTCACGTTCACTTGGATTACATGCACCTGTCACAATCACCTGGACCCAATAATGACACTCATCAACCACCACATATAAGCTCACTTCAAACAGCACTCACTGTCCGATCTCTTCAAATCGTAAGTGGACTACCTCCTTATTATACCTCTGTGGAATACTTACCGTTAGCTTACCTGTTCTCCACCAGTGTTCTCCGTGATCTCTCTCCTCATCATCCTGGATCCTCTCTGTGGTGTGTGTGTGTGTGTGTGTGTGTGTGTGTGTTAACTTGCGTCAAACTTTCATAGCCATAAACATTTGCACATTGCAATTGTTGGTCTCCCAATCTTATTACTGTTATTAAACACTTTGGGTATTATGGAGTTTATGTGCTTTTCAGCATCACTTCAACGTGGAAAATAAGTGTCTGATGAAATGTTTTATTTTGAGAGATTTTAGGTGATGAATACATTTTTTAACCGTAAGCACACTTAAGGCAGACCTATATTTCCAGCTACACATTTTTAGATCAAACTGTAAAATCATCTCAACATCAGAAGAGAATAGATATAGGTATATCATTTCACCTTTCCATTTTCCCCTAAATAGAGTCATCTCTCTGCAATTTAGCAACAATTTTTGGGGTAGACAAAACAGGACACAGCTTCCATTTATCTTGGATTCTTCTGATGGCTCTAAGAGGAGATTGCTCGAGTGTATATCACAAATGAATCCAATTGTGCTGAAATGCCTAGCCTCCCACTTTCAATTTGTAGCCAAATACAGTACATCATCCAAATGATGCTAAATATTTAATTCTGGCATTGCTTTTCATTTTAATGAGCGTACACTTAATTAAATCTCTCCAGCTAACCTCAATCAAGTGATAGATGATGACAATCACATGACTTGTTGCCTACATCCTTTGTGCAATGATAAAAAGAGAAGAAAACAAAGCTAAATTACATGTACAATGACAATATTTTATTTTTAGCAATATAATAACAAGTATTGAACAAAATGCTTACAATGCAAACATCATAGATACAATTTTGTTACACTCAATGAATAAAACAAATAAAAACCTATTTTTTCCTTTTTATTTATTTTTTAAATCCATGTAACTAAAATCAATGGAAATATTGTCACTTTATAAAAAAAAAAAAAAAAAAAGTTGATAAAGTATTGTGTTTGGCATGAACAATATTTTACTGAAGAAAAAAAACTACATGTAAAAATACTCTCTAAGACTCATTTAATTTGCCATTTAAAAGTATAGGTGGTTCAGCTTCAGTTGTTTCTAACATGCTATAGACTTGAATCTGAGGTAATGATTTGAGGTAAATTAGGCTGTTTTAAGAGAATTTTAGAGTCTGTGACTACAGCCGCTGGCAGGTCTTTAGTGAAGCTGAAAAACAAATTGCACACAGAAATAACAAAGCACTACTGCATCTATGCTGACTCCAATACACATGTTTTCAATTACTTTGCTAATTCCTGGAGCCCAATTGGCCCTACTTCTGCAATTAAGGACTGTAACTTTAAATGCTCGGATTTGCCACCTATAATTGTTTCATTGTGTATGCAAACACGCATGAAACCCCCTGACTTTCCACCTTGAGTCTAATAGAAGTAGTTTGGGACCATTATTATGGGCTCAAGCTGTCATTGAGTTACAGTATAACCCCACTGACTCGCAAAACAACAGGAGCCTTTTATTTGAGCTTTGGAGAAATGTCACAAATACACACAAACATGCTGAAACATACTCCAAGACATCAGCTAGTTACTAAATTACATGTTGTGTTTGATTCCATTTCGTAAGATAAACATATTTAGTTATATTTAGTATATTTAAGTGCTGGGCCTCCAGCCAGAAGAGAACTGGCCCCAACTAAATGGATGGGGTTTTGGTTCCTTGCCGCTGTCTCCTCTGGCTTGCTTAGTTGGGGACACCTGATTTCTAGTGATTATCGTCGTCTTGACTGCAGCAAGGCTATAGAACCTAGCAAACGTGTTAGGGGTCACCCAACCCGCAGATCTACAAATGTCTGCCAGCGAGGCGCCGCGTGCTAATGCCCAGGATGAAGCTCCACTTCTTGTCGAGTGAGCCCGTACTCTGAGGGGGCAGGGCACACCCTGTGCTTGGTAAGCCAGGGTGATAGCATTCACTATCCAGTGGGCCATCCTCTGCTTGGAGACGGCATTCCCTTTCTGCCGTCCACCATGACAGACAAAGAGCTGGTCTGAGGTCCTGAAGCCATGTGTCCGGCCTGCTCTAGGGGCACTCCTGCCCGAAGAAAATTTAGGTCTGACCACGGGGAGGGGGAATGATTGCAGGCCGGTGTTATCTGAACCCGTAACGTACCACGTTTCCACGCCCACCTCGGGACTCGATCGTGAAGCCAGTGCTGAAGCGTTGTCAAATGGAGCAGTCCCAGCGGAATCACTGCTGTGGCTGCAGCCATATGCCCCAGAAGCCTCTCAAATTGTTTCAGTGGAACCGCTGTTTTGCGTTTGAATGAATTCAAGCATTGCATCACCGACTGAGTGCATTCCTCTGTGAAGCGCACTGTTTGTGCAACCGAGTCCAACTCTTTCCAACTTTCTACTTGAGCGGAGTCAGCAATGAATGGCAGAATACGGTACTGACATGCCTGAACTTCGAACGCAAACCTCAGGAATGGCCTGTGGTGCGGAAGGATTGAGACATGAAAGTATACCTCCTTCAGGTCTATAGCTGCAAACCAATCCTGGGGATGGATGCATGGAAAAATGCGTTTTGGTGTTCACATCTTGAACGGAAGCCTGTGAAGGGCTCGAATCAAGACTCGCAGATCCAGGATCGGTCGTAACCCGCCACCTTTCTTGGGCACTATGAAGTACGGGCTGTAAAACCCTGTCCTCATTTCGGCTGGAGGGACCGGCTCTATTGCTCTCTTGGCCAAGAGTGTAGCAATCTCTGCACGCAGGACAGGGGCATGTGCAGCATTCACTGACGTAAAGCGAATGCCGCTGAACCTGGGTGGTTGCCGGGCGAACTGAATCGCATAGCCGAGCCGGATGGGCCGAATGAGCCAACGAGAATGTCTGAGCCTTCCACGTTTGAGTAAGCTCATCATGCTCATCCGGGAAGAAGGGCACCGAGGTGGGACCCTGTGCACCAGCAGGAGCCACATCAAGGTACCAGGAGGAAAAGCATAGCCACGAGCTCTGGATCAGCGGGGGGAGCACCAAAGGTGACTTCCGGTACTATCTCCGGTTGACCAGAAAGTAGTTAAAGACATAATTTAAACTACCCCTTTTAACGGGAATCTTAGCTTTTAAGATTGCATTTAAGAACTATTTAATAATGTAATAATGCATGCTATTTCTAATAATCAAAAACAAGTGTTGTTTTCTTGTAATGTCAATTAAAATCTAACAGTTGTTCCTCAAAAAATGCCTTTTGGTTCTTAGAGAATAATACTGAAGGCCCCTATTTGTATATTGTATAATGCTTGAGATGGTTCCAGTAAACAACAAATCACAGCTCAGTATTCTTTCCATCTCTCTGTTCAGTTATAAGAGACACTTGAGCATGTTTATTTCACTGTCTTCTGAAGAAGCGGTTATATCCAACTAAATGTGACGGGGCGACTGATGCCGTGGGTCAACAGTAACTAGGACGCCTCATTAATTATTAATTAAGGAATAAAGCTCACAATCTTGGGCTCAGCTCAATTGGATGATATTATACACAAAGCATGTCCTATATAATCAAAACCTACAAAAGGAGCGCTGTATGGGAGAAAGAAGTAATGGGAGAAAGAGTGCATTTGTGGAATCCATTTTCTTTCGAAGAAAGGGTGGCGCAAGAATTTCGTAAAAATTGAAGTTGCAGTTTGTTCTTGGGAAATGAAGGTATAACAAGAAATATTTTGATGTCTGGAAAACGCTAATTAAAGAAAAAAGCCAGTTTGTGTTTGCAAGCCTTCAGTCTGCCCTGGCAGTCTGAAATCACAGCTCAGCCAGGGCTAACAGTGCCAGCACAGCGTCTGGGGAAAAACAGGCATGAAACGACAGCACAAACGCTAATGACTCACGCATCCCTCTCCAGCACGAGGAAGACCATTCACACACTTTCCATTTCACACCAAAGACAAGAGAGAATCCTTTATCAGACCTGAACTCCATTGTGATGCGCTCTACAGTTACACACTCAAACACGACTGTGCCGCTCCACTTACCATCTGTTAGCATCTGATTCAAGCTGCCATAACTCTACAATTCATCTGGATGGCCCAAAAGAACTGGGCCAAAATGCAAATCTGATTTCTCTTCAGTCTTTCGCACCATTACTTGTTTTCTGTCATCTGCAACACTAGAGACAAATGTAATTTGTAAAATGGCATTAATCTTATTAATCTTGTTTTCCTTTTTTGTCTTTGTAACATTTGCTGGAAGCTACAATGCCGCCCTGATTCAAAAGGAACCAAAATTCACAGTGCCACAAATTTGCCTTTTGTTTCTAAGAGCAAGATTTTTGTAAATGCTTTCCAAATTATGAAACTGTTTGAAGGTTAAAATGCTACATATTGTCATCTACATCTCTCTCTAGCTTTAGACATTGGCATGTTTATATTAATGCATAATATGCCTATACTTTAAACAGATTTACAGTATGAGTTATTATATTATGAATAGGCTGAGGTAAAATGAAGCACTGTCTCATTTGAAAGCTATTGATTTGACACTCCAGTTTTATGTTGAAATGTGTGTGATAGCTTAATATATGCCTAGTTATGTTCATCGAAAGATAAAGTGTTGCACTGACATTGATCTAAAAGCTCTGGGTGACAACACCTCCTCTGTGACAGATAATCTGAACAGTGCCTCAAGTCTCTCTGTGAACTGAGCTGAGAAAAGATAAGAGCTCTGTGATATCTCATTTAGAGACATGCACTGAACCTTGACTCCTGAGCTGATTAATCAAATCAGAAAGACTGGGGGCAGTTAATGTCGTTCAGTAGAAGACACAAATAATTCCACTTTAATATCGCAAAACCAAGTTATCAATTCTTGATTTTTCTGACCACTGCCGGAAGGATTGTTGAGTGGAAGAACAGAATGTGATGGTGTTACAGACAACCTAAAGCTCATCAAGGTAACATTGATGTTATCTTCAGGTATAATGTACCCCAAAATATACATTTACTTACCCTCAGGCCATCCAACATGTATTATTTATTTATACTTTTTATTTTCATATTAATTTTATAACCCAAGCAGGTTTAGACAAATTTAGCATTATATCATTTACTTGCCAATGGATGCTCTGCAGTGAATGGGTGCCGTCAGATAGAAAGTTCAAACAGCTAATGAAAACAATAATTAACAAGAAGAGAAGAAAAAGGAACAGAAATTATCTATCCATAATGTTGTTTTTTGTTGTAAGAAAGTTGTCTTGCCTGAATCAGGAGACAAATAGCAGAACTTGATTTTGTTGAATTCGACATGTCCCTTTGGTCTATATCTCTGTTGATCCTGGAATAGCATTGTGATTAGCCAATCAGATTTGAAGAAGCTGTTGTGAAGTTTAGGTTTACAATCAGTGTTTGGTGCCTGTACATCAGTGTTGTGCAAGTTACTTCCAAACTGTAATATATTATATATTACTTGTTACTACTATTTAAAAGTAATGCCTTACATTTCAATATTACTGATTCAAAATTGTAATGCGTTACATGACTCCTCTATTACTTTTGAGTTACTTTCACCAAAATAACTCCAGAGAGCGTGACGTCAGCACAGCTGAAGAGTTCTTCTTTCAAATACACGCAACAGACTAAGCTTCAGCAAAAGTAGCCTAATTACCAGGAATATGTCCGAGGAAAATAGTAGAAAGATATTTCAGTTATTTAATGTTTTCTGAGTCCGTGTCACAAAGATAAATTCCCTGACTCGCAATCTCCTCTGATGCACCTTGAGTCATCTTTATGGATTAAAATTATAATGAAATAACCCTAACCCTTAACAGTTCTGAATGAGGTATTACTCCTACCTTTAGCCTATTAGAAAAAATTACGCCTTCTACATTTTTGTTTCCACTGGAAAAAACACAAGTGATTGCGCTGGATCCTCCGTGTGCTGCAAGAGCCTGTTTTTTTCTCCGCACAAAGTGAACATACCATCATACCATCGCACATGTGTTATTACAGCGCATGTTTAACGTTTAAACAGTGTTATATGCTTGAAATGTTTTGTTTTACTTTAGGCAAGTTGTGATGATTTGGAAAGATCACGAACATTGCTTAAAAAAAACTAAAACTTAATATTTAATGAACAAAAATGCTCAAAGCGTTTTTCTAAATTAACTTAATTAAAAAAAAAACTAAACAAAATATTATTATTTTTTACACAAAAATCTAAACTATTTTAATAGCTGAAACAGTATGAGCTGTTTTGGTAGAAGGACCACTGTCCAGTGCGAGCGGGGCAGAGCTATTAGCCTCTGACACAGAGGCTGAAATAATTCCCACTGTTGGGCTAGTAGCCTCGCGACACTTCTGTAAAACCTGCCCTAAATACGCCTTCACTTGACCTCTTCACACATACAAGGTTACCCCAGCAAGAGCAAGATTAATTGAATAAATCGCTCTACACATACTGTATATATTAGAATCTGTCCTTTGGTATTCATTTACAAACTCGGACGCCACACATGGATAGTAACTGACCACGAACAGAAAATAGAGCTGACTTGTGGCATTTTTTATACATTTTTGAACAATTAAAATCTCGGCTAAAAGTGTGTTGTAACGCAAGCATTATTGAAAATGTAACGAGTAAAATATTA